>PISX010001951.1:0-175511 GCA_004024625.1 Mellivora capensis | reverse complement strand
GTCCTACCTTTCAGAAAGTGGTCGATTTCCTGTTTCCAGAATTGCTGTTCTTCCTCTCTTCGATCTCCCGTTGGATTTGTAGGTGTTCGCAACGGTTAGATAAGCTATCTAGCTGATCTCCTGCTACCTGATGTCGTCTCAGCGGCTACTTCTCCGCCATCTTTGAGGCTCCCTGAAAAACTATTATCTTTACATTGCATTTTTAAAGCCAGTTCTTGTGAAAAATCAGAAGTCAAAATTTCCAAACTATTAAAAACAGGAGGGAAAAAAAAAAACCAAAAAATCTCCACACTGTTCTTAAGAGTTCAAGTGGCAGAGTACTCCCGTCCCTTCCCCGACTCCCTCACTCATTAGACTCCACCTTCTAGGACTAACTCTATAGGTCTCCAGGCTCTACTGAATGTCACACTGGGTTCCCTTGGAGTCTGTTGACTATAGGCTCTGCCTAATCACCTGGACACTTCAAGTTGTTTAAACAGCTCTTTTTTTTTTTAATATTTAAAGAAATATTGTCTTCCATTTTAAATCTATGTAATACTTTCATTTTATTTTTAAATAAATTTACATAGTAGTGAGAAGCATACATAAACTCAGCCCATATTACTGTAACCATATTAAGGACTTATCTATCAATTATTACTTTATTGAGTGCTTTCTTTTTTTAAAGCACGATAGGTATTAAATTTTGTGAAATGCCATTCTTGCATCTCTGAAGAACAGAAATGCACATCTAAAGGTTTTTTTAAATTTTAACTCAACAACCTTAGATTTTATTAATGGATTTTCTAATATTTAACTAATCTTCAATTCCTAGAGTAAATCTTACTTGGACAAGATGTAAAGTTTGTTAACGCATTGCTGAATTCTATTTGCTAGTAAGTGATCAAAGATATTTATGTAGATATTAATAGGTGAGATTGGTCTATACTTTCTTTTCTTGGTGGAATCAATCAAGTTTGGAGGGAAAAATCTTTTATTCACTTGCATAAAATAAACTTAAACATTTTATCTGTTTTCCCTGCATTGGAATAATTAAAGAGCATTGACATGACATGATGTCTAAAGCCTACTTTGGAGGATGAATCAAGTCTTCTATGACACCATCAAGGTCTGATGCTTTTTTTTTTTTAAGATTTTTATGTATTTATTTGACAGAGAGAGATCACAAGTAGGCAGAGAGGCAGGCAGAGAGAGAGAGAGAGGAGGAAGCAGGCTCCCTGCTGAGCAGAGAGCCCGATACAGGACGGTCTGATGCTTTTTAATTACTTTCTCTTTTATTCCATGGCAACTGGTGTCTTTAGGATTCTCTTGGCTGGGGTCAAGTTGAGTCAAAGTATTTTCTAAAATTATCCACTTTATTAAATTTTAAAAGAAATTTTCCCAGACTTTTTTTAAATTAATCATATTGTAAACACATTGAACATGAACACAAATCTTACTCATTTCATGAGATATTTCAGTATCATGAGATATTTCAGTAGGACCACCAGGGCTGTGATAATTTCTGCATAGCTACTATTTTTTTAATTATAGGTTTTATATTCTTAGCTTTAATATACTCCACTTTAAATTTTACTAATTTATGTATAGCTAAATTGCTTATAAACTTTCCATTAGCTGGTAAGTTGCCAGCTTACAGGTGGATATGTATTTTATTTCTAAACATTTTTATTGTAAGAAATCCTACAAAATACCTGCTAGATTTCTTCCATCTTTTTCAGTGAAGTATACTTTGGCATATGAAGCAAGAGAAGATAGGTAACAAAGCAAAATTAGGCATATCTCTTTTCTAAATCCAATTTGCATTGAAAAATTGCTTTTAAGACCTTAATAAGTCTAGATAACACCCATAGAGTGTATTATGTTAGTCTTTCCTCCTTTATGATTCCTGTTTAAACCTTATCATTTTTTGTCTTCCATCTGAAAATGACCTCCCTTTGTCTACTAGGAAAGATTCCCAACATTTCCAATTTAAAGTCTCTCTCACTCTCTGTCTCTCTCCTCTGTATACCTTGTTTGGAAAGCTTTGTTTTCTCAAAATTGCTATTAAATATTAAAGTGACATTTTTTCCATTCATGCTGCCAGTGTTTCCTGACTGTAGAACAAAAAAAACAAAAAAACAAAAAAAAAACAAAAAAAAGAATTAGCTAGGATTTGTAGCTATCTTTTAGGAAAGCTTATGACACTACATTTCCATTTCATTTGTTGATTTTTTTTTTCCATGTTCCTTTATATTTTGAGGACTCTAGGTCCAGGGATTCTAGGCTGGGAATTAACATAGTAAAGCACCCCTTTCCAAGTCATCCTAACAAAAGCAACACAGAAACTTCAAGAGGCAGTTTCCAGATAACATGGAAATAGCATATTTCATTATGTAAATAGACTTTCCCTCAACTGGCTTGCATTATGATCAGGCATCTGCTAATTATGCCAGAGGGCAAGACTACAAAGGCCAATTTACATTCTGTTTATACTGTCCTTGATTTGTTTCTGAGAACCAAAACAAGATAAAGGGTTACAGATGATTTAATTATGGACAGTCACTGCCTTGCCTTCCCCTGGTGGGTTTCAGGGTCTGTGGCTCTATCTGCCCCACAGCAAGGTCCTGGGCACCCTGGGGAAAACTGGTGAGCGCAGACTCAGGGGCTGGGTTTCTTTCTTAGCCCCTGATTGACACTGTGCTCAATACACTGAGAAATAAAATGAAACCAGCTGGTGGACTTCTTCTGATTAATTGCCTCCTCATTGTGCTCTGTTCACTTCTTTAGCCATGTTTAAATAACAACTTTTCTAAAAGTACATTATTAGGGACACCTGGGTGTTGTTTTTGGTTAAGTGTTCATCTCTTGTTTTGGCTCAGGTTGTGATCTCAGGGTCATGATCTCAGGGTCATGAGATCAAGCCCTACACAGAGGCTGTGTTGGGCTCTACACTCAATGAAGAGTCGGCTTGAGATTCTCTCTCCCTCTGCCTCTCCTACTTCTGTTCTCTCAATTTCCAAAATAAATAAATAAATCTTTTTAAAAAGTAAAATACATTTTTAGTGAGATTATTTTCTTTGCATATCCTAAATTCTGTTTCACATAATGCACACACAGTTGTGTGCATGTGTGTATATAACTTACCCACAGCCTTAGTTAAAATTCAAATGTCAAGAGATAGTGGGACACAGTGGGTTGCATCCCATAGCAGGAGCCAAGGGATCTGGACTCTGCTTCCAAATTTGGGTCTAACTGGCTAAGTGGCCTTGAGCAATCTCTTCTGCTTCCTTCCCATATTTGAAAAATAGGATTAACAATGGATATTTCACAAGAATATTGCAATTAATAGTGTATAAAAATATTCATAAAAACTAAGAAGCCACATAAAAAGGTAAAAATCCACTTATCTTTGGAGCTCTTAATTATTTAAAGTTTATAAAAGTGCCAGTCAGCTTAAATATATTTTAAGTATATTAAAACTTTGAGTATTTACAACAACTCCTTGAAATAAATACTATTATCCTTTATGGGTGGGGAAATGAAACATGGAGAGGTTAAGTAACTTGCTAAAGGTCGCGAAGTAGTGATTTGGTTATAGAGCCTGTGTTTTGACTGTGATGCTATATTCCCTCTTAAGTAGTACCTTGAGCAAGTAGACCCTCAAAAAAGAGAAAGGAGGCATACCTGGGTGGCTCAGATGGTTAAGCTTCTGCCTTTGGCTTGGGTCATAATCTTGGAGTCCTCTGATCAAGTCCCATGTTGGCTCCCTGCTCAAGGGAGGAACTGCTTTTCCCCCTGCCTCTCTCGCACTTGCTCATGTGCTCTCTCTCTCTCTCAAATGAATAAAATCTTGAATTTTTTTTTTTAAAAAGGAGAAAGCAAATTACTGAACATGGTAAATTACATATAATTAAAGATACTTATTAAAAAGATTTTAGTACTGTTCTTTGATATATCTAGCATCCTTGGCTATTATAAGCCACTAATTCCTAATTAACAGAATCTTCCTAATTAACAGAATCTAAATCTTAGTAATTATTTCATGCTCATTTTCAAAAGTATTTATCTATATCAGGCATCTATGGATTTTTAATGGATTTTTTGTTGTTGTTGCTGTCTCCTAAGTACTCATTCACTCAGGACAAACAAAAATTTTATGCCAGTGGTCATAAATGCTGGTAATTTTTTAGTCTTTATTTATTAGGAAGCTATTCATTTGTTATCTGAGTTATCTCATGTCTAATGTTAAAATCTTTATTTTTGAGTTACCAAATTTATTTTGAAACCTTTCCCATTTAAGCAGAAGAACACATTGATTTTCATCTGTTCCCAATTTATTTATTTTTATTTTTTTTAAGATTTTATTTACTCGTTTGAGAGAAAGAGAAGCAGAGAGAGCACAAGCAAGGGGAAAGGCAGATGGAGAGGGAGAAGAAGCAGACTCCCTGCTGAGATGGGAGCCCCAACATGGGGCTCCTTCTGAGGACCTGGAGATCATGACCTGAGCTGAAGGCAAATACTTAACCATCTGAGCCACCCAAGAGACCCCATCTGTTCCCAATTTAAACAATGTAACACCCCTCTCATGCCCCAAAAAAGTCTTAGATATTTTTCCTCTGATATTTTTGGTTGTGGTTGGTGCACATGAATATTCATAAAATGGGCCTGTTGTTTTCCAGGGCAAATCCTCTATAGCACCTTGGGACTGGGATACTGCAGGTCCATTTGTGACCGGTGATGACCCACACAGTTTGTGTCTTGACCTGTTCTGTTTTAATCTTCCACAAATATATTTCAGATGCCCCCTGTTGGGACATCTTCCTTTTATCTGGTTTCACAGAATGACCTTGGAGCTTTCAAATTGTCCATACAGAGTTTTGCATTTGCTTACTACTCAGTGCGTGTAAGGGCAGCCTATGGGACACAGACCATGTAGACTGTTTAGGCTCAGTTGTTGTTTACACCAGGTAGCATCTGATGGCATCCGAAGGGAGAAGGAAATAAGGGATAGTCTCCTCTTCACCTCCAATTGCCTTCCTTCCTAGAATCTTTGATATGCATGACTGGTGCTTTTCCATATTGTATGAAAAGTGTGATACAAAAATAATTTTGAGCCTCTCTTTCAGAAACTGTGGAGCAGCCGGGCTCCCTTTCTCTAATTTCCTCAACCCCTGGTTCAGCTCTCCCCCTAATATTGCATATGGAGAGCCATGGACATTTTCTAAATGTCCTCATTTCTTTTTTGTATAAGCACAAAAGTTTGAGCTCAGTGAATGAGAGAAAATCTCCTAATTTAATTTAATCTAAGTTTTGATAAACTTTCTCTCTCTTATTTTACCCCTGTGAAATATTTTTCTCTACAGTTTTGTTGCTAAATATTCTGTACAATAATGACAGCTGTTTAACAATTTAAATTTTTGTTTAATGGAAAGATGGCTTACATGGTATGTAAAATGTTAACTGTCAACCTCAGAGAAACAGGGGATGTTTTAAAATAGTCTATGTGCAGTTGCTCTGGGTGGAAGATGTTTGCTTCTGCCTGGTGTAATAAATATTTACCAACCATTTCGCCTTTTGTCCCCCTTTGGAGAGTAATCCAAACCACATTCCTTAGATTTCCATTACAAACGTATCTTCACACTGTTAGTCTCACAACCTCTCACACTACTGACTGCAATTGAGGTCCTCTCACCAAAATGCAAAGTAAACCTTAAAATATGTAAAATCCATATTATTCTGGGACCAACTTACATAATAATCATTGTCTGATGATAATGAAAGCTTTTTCTCCCTAAGGAAAGAACACTCTGCACATTATCCATGGGTGGGGCATGGGAAATGGGTCTTGAGGTTAAGTTATCTCTGGTTCCCGGACATATATAATTCCCTTTCTGACAAGTTCATTTGTAACGTACAATACACATGGATAAGCTATCGGTCACGTGATCATTTAAAGGAAGACTGGGACAAAAAAAGACAACTTGTTGAATGAAAGATCATTAATCTTTTACAAGGAGGTTTCAAAGTATATTCAAAGCATATTTTGGTCCTGCTCCCTGAATGTTACATTGAAAACATCTGGTGTGTGGGGAAGAAAATGAAGTATCAAGTTCAGGTTTCCAACAAGTAAAACAAAATAGAATGTCACTGAATTTAGTAAACAAATATTTGAACTGAAGGCAGTATACAATCAATTACTTTTCAAAAAATAACTTGACTGTTCTATTTTTATTCTGTAGAGGAATTGAACCAGACTCCTTGTCGTTGTCTATCCAAGGGCCACTAAACCAGTTGCCTAAATCAGAGCAACTGTGATGCAGAAAATACAAAAGAGTTTAATGAAACTTTTCTGGCATCTCTATCTTATCATAAAATGAACAGTATTAAGTCCATCTGTGAAAAATTCATAACCCATCTCCCATACAAATTTTAACTGAAACAAAATAAAAGAAATTGGACTGTAAAAACCACTCTCAAAGACAAAATACACATTTTTTTAATGAAAAATGGAAAACAAATACAAAGCAGTAGGTGGGGTTTGCTGGTTCCTGAAGTGGAAGCACGTAGAGACTGCTGGCAGTTTGGGCTCTAGTAGGTAATAAAAACTAAGTGTCCCATAGGAAATGAGACTACATGAGAACTCACAACCTAAAACCAGGAGCTGCAGTGGGCTCTCCATGCTGTGAATGAAAGCTCAGAACAGGGGCACCCACCATTTACGTGAGGTGATGGTTAGAGCTCTCATAAAATTGCATCAATGGTGGGGGCAGGGACAGGAGGAAGTAAGTAGGGCTAGAAATCAGGGCAGAGATTATGCCACCCATGAACTTGATGTCTGGATTTGCATTATTTACAGAATCTCTGCGGGATAGAGGCCCTAAGACACACTACAGAACATGTCAGACTTCCAGTCAAGGTGAAGCTACAAACCTACATTCCAGAACTCGTAAAGAAAACCAGTATAGAAACAACAGCCATGAGATGAAATCATTTTTTTTTTCAATAAAGATTTTATTTATTTATTTTTTAAGATTTTATTTAAAATCTTAAAATAAGATTTTATTTATTTATTTGAGAGAGAGAGACAGTGAGAGAGAGCATGAGCGAGGAGAAGGTCAGAGGGAGAAGCAGACTCCCCGTGGAGCTGGGAGCCCGATGCGGGACTCGATCCCAGAACTCCGGGGTCATGACTTGAGCCGAAAGCAGTCGTCCAACCAACTGAGCCACCCAGGCGTCCCAAAAATGTTGATTTTATTATCAACTAAAGTCCATAGTTTACTTTAGGGTTCACTGTTTGTGTTATACAGGTCTGTGGGTTTGGATAAATGTATAATTTCATGCATCTGTCATTACAGTATTACACAGAATAGTTTCATTGCCCTAAAAACCTTTTGTGCCTCCACCCATTCATTTCTCTCTTTGTCTCTTCCCTGAATCTCTGACAACCACTAATTTTTTATTGTGTCTATACTTTTGTCTTTTCCAGAATGTCATACAGCTGGAATCATACAGTATCTATCTTTTTCAAATTGGCTTCTTTCACTTACAGTGGGCTATTAAGATTCCTCCATGTGTTTTCATAGCCTGATAACTCATTTCTTTTTATTGCTGAATGATACCCCATTGTATGAATGTACCACAGTTTATCCATCTTAGTTGCTTCCAAGTTTTGGTAAGTATGAATAAAGCTACTCTAAATGTCCATGTGGAATTTTTTGTGAGAGCATGTGAGTTTTCAACTGACTTGGTTAAATACCTAAAATTGCTAAATCACATGGTAAGACTATGTTTAGTTTTGTAAGAAATGGACAAACTGTCTTCCAAAGTGGTTCCAAAAGCTATACTACTTTTCATTCCCATTGACAATGAGTGAGAGTTCCTGTTGTTCCATATGCTCATCAACATTTGTTAGTGTTGGGATTTTTGCCAGTCTATTAGGGGTGTAGTGGCATCTCATAGTTGTTTTAATTTTGTTGTTTGAATCTTATAATGACATATGATACTGAGCATTTCTTCATAGCTTATTTGCCACCTGTATATTTGCTTTGGTGAGTTGCCTGTTCAGATCTTTTATCCATTTTCCAATGGCACGGGTTATTTTCTCATTATTGAGTTTTAATATTTCTTTGTACATCTTGGAGACAAATTTTTTTTTTAATATAAGCTGATGCTTTATCTTTGGAGATGCTATGAGATCTGGGTTGAACATACATCACTGTTGACTGGAATTGTGTTCACTTCTATTATACTCTACAGGGCATTATGGAACCTTGATCACTGATCACTTTAATTTCTTAGCTTGATGTTATCTAGACATCTCTTTTGTAATAAATTCAAATTCTAAGCTCAAATGAGGACAGTCTGTGATTGCAGGTCTTGGGGAAAACTTCTGTTCCCTGTCCTGAGCTGAGGCTGACCCTGATAAGTATCTCTGCTATTTCCCTATTGCAGGGGGATGAGCTTTCTGGGACACCCTTTCCCTAAGGACACAGCTCTTCAAGACCTCAGCTTTGTGCTGGGTTTTCAGTTCTAGACTCTCATCTTACTTAGGGTCAAGGCCTTATTTCCTGAGACCACTAGGCTATTAAAACTCAAGCCTCTGGGTGAGGTCAATCAGTAAATTTTGCAAGGATAATGACAGCCGCATGTTCAATCTGAGCTACCACTTTTGTTTTCAGTGCCCTCTTAGCTTCTGGTCCCCGAGGATTTCTCCAACTTTATCAGAAGTTTAGTTATAAAATCCAAAGTGTAGTTTTGTTAAGTTTACCTTTCTAGAATTTTTTTTTTACTATGTTTAATCTATATACATTGCCCAAAACAGGTTAAATGGAGTTATAACAGCATGATTTCAACTTATTTTTCACTAGGCAAATAGCCTATCTAAATATCTGCTGCTTGTCTCCCAGAAATAATTAGTTTAGGTCCATTCAAGTAAACAATGCTTTTCTTATCAATCTATGTTGAGAGTAGGATCTACTTCTGATTTCTTTTTGTATATCTCCACAATCCTTACACAGAGTAGGTATTCAATAAAAGTTGGTTGAGTCAAACATTTTCTAAAACTGAATGATGAAATGAATGGATGACGTGGTTGACCATCAATGCAGCTAAGCCAAATAGACCTTTATAACAAGGCTCACTTCTAAGAGGTTGGATTTTCACAAGTAATTAAAAATATAGCCCTTAAGTACAGCTGGGCATTTCTATTTGGGGAAGAGTTTGTGAGGCTCAGGAACAATGTTAGATATTAATTCCCTGGGAAGGCTTGGTATACAACTACCATACAGGTGCTTCCTGTTGAGACTCCAAGTTCCCACACAAGAACTCAGAGGACAGTTGAGAACAAAACTTAGCCTACTTAATTACATTAGCCCAGTGATGCTGCATAAAAAGTCACTGACCAAAAATAACATGTTTAAGTAAAGTTCAAGTTGAGATACAAACCAGCAGCAGTCAGGAAATTCAAAATTAAATCTGATCTCCACCCTTCACTTGCCTCATTGTGCCCAGGCAGCACCAAGGTCAGAAATTAATTGGAGACACTGCAAAACACACAGCCTGTAATATTTCAGCTCAGTGAGGTCACAAGGAAAACTTAGTTAAAGCCTTATCAGAGCAGTTTACAGGAGCACATTACTGTGAATATGAAATCAGAGTCTTGCCTTGATGGATGTGTCACCTACCCAAGGTAATTTGTTGGGAATAATTTGAAAATGTGAGGGAGCATAATTAAGCTTCTGTTTTATGGTAGTCTGGTCATTTGTCTCCAAGTGCGTGCATCTCCGTAGATTTGACATTGCAAATGTCTAGAATATAATGACACACATTTCAGTCACTCAGTTTTAATATTTGGGCACCTGTGAATTAAAATTGACAATAAAATCAGAATTAATACTTTTATCCATATTTTTTCTTCTTTTTTTTTTTTTAAAGATTTTATTTATTTACTCTACAGACAGAGATCACAAGTAGGCAGAGAGGCAGGCAGAGGGAGAGGAAGGGAAGCAGGCTCCCTGCCGAGCAGAGAGCCCAATGTGGGGCTCTATCCCAGGACCCTGGGATCATGACCTGAGCTAAAGTCAGAGGCTTTAACCCACTGAGCCATCCAGGTGCCCCCATATTTTTTCTTCTATATAACCATATGTATAAGACAAAAATCTCAAGGGTTATATCACCATGAAAATCAGTTGCATACCATAGTATGTACTATAGTGAAACCCTTGAACAGTCCTTCCTAAAATGAAAGAAGCCAAACCCAGGTGGGATTATAAATGCCCCCATCTTTGCTAAACTAGAGTAGATTGCTAGACTGTCCTTTAGGTATATTTTCTTTTTAGATGTCTCTCTAATTCCAGGCCAAACTCATTCATTCCTTTCAATTTTATTTTGAAATTTTATTGCTTAGTGTTAATTGAACTATTTTCTTTAAACAAAGAAAATAATTTACCTCAATTTTATTTTGAAATATTATTGCTTAGTTTTAAAATTAAACTATTTTCTTTAAATAAAGGAAACAATCTATCTTTTTGCAAGAAAGATAAAGAGTAAAAGGAAAATAGCTGCAGAAAATACCAGACAGTACCAGGAATTTAATTTTTTTTCATTTAATGCTTACTCATCTATGGTATACAAATTGAAGGATATAATTTAGTTTATACTTAAGATTTTAATCATACTTACCAAGATTGGCACTGAGGGTAATACATCATTAGGTCAGAATAGCTACTATTTTTTGCATTACCATTTGTCATTTTTCATTTCTTTAGAGAATTTAAACTAGAATAAATTATTTTGCATTTAAACTACATTTATTTATATTAGTTTATTATAGTATATATTATATTATATATAATTATATATAATTACATAATATATATTATTATATATAGTATATTTATTTATATTTATATTTATATTATTTATATTAGCTATTATATCCCTAATCAAATCCAAATTAGATTTATGGAACTATAAAAAAGACATTAGCTGATAATCATATTTATATCTTTCAAAGTGAGATTGAACATTTCTATCACAATCATTATTCCCCAGTTTGCAGCTACACATGGATGTTGTTGCTACTGTCTATGTTTATTGGTATGGAAGAGGAAATTAACAGAATAAAGTACGATAATAGTAAATATTCCTTTAAAAGTCAGACAGTTACTGAAGGATCTATCGGAGCCATTAAGTGAGGGATGGAACGGGTGAGCCTTGGTGTTGCCATAGCCTACCGCAACATCCTGGGCAATCCTGAGGGGGCTGACACATTGAAAGTAGAGCTCCTGACTGGGTTTTCCAGCAATGTTGCTGCACAAACTCAAACTTGTTGCAAGAGAAGTCAGTAACTCAAGAGATGAAGGTTTGGAAAAGAGAAAGGGAGAAATTTATTTGGCGTGCCAGCTGCTGGGGAAGATGGCAGGCTCAAGCCTTAACAGCCGACCTCTCCACCCACAAGACGGACATGTAGAGTTTTAGAGAGAGAATCAGCGGTATACCTGCAGGAGAGCAGAGAGAGCGCATGATCCTGAATGGGGATTGCTATGTGTTCCGTGGTGATCATGGACAAGGAATGGGATGTCTGGGGTGTGGTCTTCTAGGCATTCCATTGCTATCAGGGCTTTTCTGGGATGTCAGTTGGAATGTTCAGGTCATTGCAAAATGTTTTCATCAATGCCTCAAGAAAGTGGGATAAGAAGTAACAATGGGTTTCAGTTAGAGCAAGTCTTGTCTACTACAGATTTTAACTATTGGTGGTCTATAGCTGAGTAAGAGGGCTTGTGGACAATACTTTGTAAGGGAATATGTTTTATTACTCTACAAGAGATTTTAAAATATAAGTCTCAACTTTTTTGGCATCAGATATATTTATTTATTATATTACACATGTGGTTTTGACTTCCAGCGTCACTGTGCTTATTTTTTTTTTCTCATAAGATCTGGGAGAAGGGCTCATTATGAGGTCATGTAGTGTTGCTAGGCACATGGGTTCAGCATTCAGACATCCTAGTTCTAGAAACTTTTCAGTTCTCCAACTTTCCTATTCAATTTTTTCAATTGCCTTCTATGCTTCCAAACAGCAGACAAGGGCAGAGTGATAAACTCTATTGAAACGACTAGTTCCCTCACTACCAGGGGATTACATAAGAACAATTCAGTATTCACCATTTTCAGGCACAAAGGAAGAACAAAAGCCCACCCCAAACGTGACCTGCTGCACAAAATATCTTTTGTTATCAACTTAAGTGCCCTTCTGAATCCTCAAACCAGCCATTGATAGATTTTCTTTTTCCCACATACATAATTTATAAGTCATCTAATTAATTTTTCATAAGTTAAACAACTGTGAATATTAGTTCCTGGTTTTCATAAATGACAAAAATTAATCCTTTCCCCGGATCCACTTGAATGCACACCTCTCTTTTTCCAATACCAAACAGAGCAGAGACTGGAATATTTGTAGCCTTAAGTTGAGGGGCAGTGTTAAGAGTCCCTGGCCAACAAAAGCTTCCACACTGTGAGCAAGTCTTAGCTGAAGATTGCTTAAGGGGAAATCCTATACCACATGATATATCACTGACCTTTCTCCTCTGTTCTTGTTACACAGAGAACTGAACCCCTCCCCTGTCTCCATTTATAAAATATTTGACAATGATTGATAGTTTTATTTTTCCATAGCTGTCATTGCATTAAAATGTAGTTGCTGTTATGTAGAGAATTGGAGAACACAGAGTGAGTCTGAAAGGAGCAGGAAGAAAATATGCACAAAACCTTCATCTGTCAGGAAGCATCAAGATCCAACATCTGGAATTAGGAGTAACTTTGAAACTCCTGGTACATAAGAAGAATAAGGAACAATCATACACTACAACAAAGAGAATTATTTGAAATGCAAACAAACTTGGGCTGTTCTAACTTTTGGATTGAAGGGGGAGATAAGATGTGGGACTGCATTAAGAGGTCTTGATGACTTTTCTCTTTATACATAGGTCAGAGACAGGACTGAACCCCTCAGCTTGAAATCAGATGAGAGGCTAGAATGAGAAAAGGGCCCAGTCTCAATAGTGAGGTAAAACCTACTCAGTCTTAAAACGTGTTTATGAAGTACAAGAAGACCCCTACTCTTGCCTTTACATTTAAAACCACTAAACCCATTTGATACCCCTTGTGCGTCTCTTCAATCTGTTCACTTGTTCCATATCCAAAGCCAGTGCCTTGGTTTGGCCACCATGATCTCTTCCTTGAATTCCTCCCACCACTGCCCACTGTTAACCAGATAGCCCCCCTCCACATTCCCTGTCTTTTTATGGCAGGAGTAATCTTCCTACAACACAAAATGAAGTGTGTCACTCTCCTGCTTCAAGTCCTTTCCTAGCTCCCCATTTCCCCCAGGGTGAAGTCCAAAGTTCTCAACATGGCTTACAGGTCCTATGTGAAGTGACTCCCGCTTACTGCTCCAGCTTTGAAGCTCTGCACGACCCCTGTAATCACTGCTGTACTCTGGTCTGGAAAATATCCTGAACTCTGCACTTGCCCGGCTCTTCATCAGCACACAAGCTATGACATAGCTAGTTTTTTTTCAGAGAGAATTTCTGCCCTCCTCAGTCTGGGTTAGCTGCTCCTGCTGTATGTGTTTCCTTACTGTTCTTTTTGCTTGCTATCATCGTGTACTTCATGGTGCATTGTAATTGCCACTTTAGTTATTCCTTGTCTGTTTTACGCACTAAACCTAATGTTCTTTATGGCCAGGGGCCAACTTCCCAATGGTAATGCTAGCTCTTAGAACAGTAACTGTCCCATAGTGGGTGCTCATCAAATTTGGAAGGAGGGAGGGAAGAATGAAGGAGGGAGGAATTTTATCAAACCAGTCTAGAGAACTGGGAAGTGTAGTCTTCAGCTACAGCTAGGTAACTGTCTCTTAATGACAAGTTTGGAAGAGAAAGCACAAATATTTGGTAGCTAGTTGACATCCCTGCTGAAGAGAAGAGAATATGGTGGGGAGGCATGGACACATATATCTCATTAAAGTGTTGTTAAAGAATGTGACTTTATTCTGTCAGCAAGTTTGTGTCATTTCTTGATATTATGATAGTGCTTCCTACAGAAAAGGATTTTGAAAGTACTTAATGTAGACCGCCCACTCAAATGCGTTCTATATCAAATTCTAATGCACAGAGTCACCCAGTGCACAGAACATGCATTGCCCAATTGGCTTGTTGTGATGTAATCATTGGTAAAAAATTCCTTCATTATTAAATGCATGTATTTCTTATAAAAATTATGTCATTGATAGTGCATAGCTCTTCACTGGTTCTTTAAAAACAAATGAAACCATTCACATGCACTGATTTAAAATAGTGCACAAGGGGGTATTACCATCTCCTTGGTGTTTCTCATTCCATAATTGACAGGTAAGACCCAGACAAGGATATCTTCACAGCTCAAGTTTGTGTCTATACATTAAAAGAGAACACTGAAATATTTTATCAGGAAGACAGTGAACTTACTTTGTGCTTGCTAAAGATTTTGGATGCTTTTTTTTTTTCAATAATGATTATGAACAAATGTTAGATATTGTACAACCTACAGCATTCTTCAAGCCAGCAGTATCTTCTCAAATCCCTCTTACACTTCGAATCTCTCTGACTTCTTCTTCTGCCATTAGGAGAAATCTCTGTGGTTTTGAAGGCTGGTGTATTAGGTTAGGCCCACTTAGCAATCCGCTAGTGTAAAGTTGACAGATTAGTAACTTCACTTACATCTGTGAAATGTCTCTTCCCATGTAACATAGTCACAGGTGTTAACACTCAGCAGCAAAGGTCATGGTGAGCATGTGAGAATTCTGCCAATCACAGTAGGTTCGGGGTTTATAACTCTTTTCACAGCATGCTTTCTAGCATTTACTACTTTATGGATGAACAAGAAGTCTTCCTGACGTCCAGGTCTCAGTGTATGCTACAAGTATCTGGTCCACTTTTTGTGGATTAGTACTATTTATCCCCAAGCAAGCATAAATAAGTGTGTTTCTTCTCTGTGGTATATAGGGAACATACTTCTCTCCAACTTATACTAGTGAACATAACAAGGCTTCGTAGAGACAGATTGGTCTTTCTACTTGTTATTTTGGTTTTAGGAAAACGTCTTTGTTTCCACCAAACAACAGAAATCATTCTTTCACTGTCTACCACATGATCCTCTTTTGTTTGTTTTTTTGTTTGTTTTGTTTTGTTTTGAGAGAGAAAGTGTGTGTGAATGGGGAGGGACAGGGGGAGAAGGAGAGGGAGAATCCCAAGCAGGCTCCTCACTCAATGCAAATCCCAATGCAGGGCTCCAGCCCATGACCCTAAGATCATGACCTGAACGAAAATCATGAGTTGGATGCCTAACCAACTGAACCACCCAGGCGCCCCTGACTCTTTTTGTTGTTATCATTATATTGCTGATATTTAGACAGCTAGTGTATCTATTTACATTTTCATCTGCTAAAATATAAGCTTTATTAGAAGAAGAACTTTTACTTTTCAATACTGTATCCCCTATGCCTGGAACCACAACTCAACAAATATTATTTGAATAAATGAGTGAATTGATTTACATAGGGTCTAAGTTTCTGTTCCAATTCTACATTTATATGAATCTTGCTTTAATGAGTATGTGACTAATAAGACTGAACACAGAAGAGTCAGTCTTTCATGTTGGCACATAAGCATGTAGACTTTGGGAATTTACCTCTCCAAACATCTGTCGGTTCCTCTATAAATGAGGGTCCTCCTAGGTTGTGAGCACTGAACGCATTATTATTCCTCATCTTTTTTATGATAATCCAAGTAGCTGGCCCCTTCACTAGTTTGTACATTCGTTCCAAACCATACTTCCCACTGTAACTAGGGTTATCCTAAGAAAAATTAGAAATTAAATCGCGTTATATCAGTACTTGAAAACTGTCAACAGCTTCCTGCTGTTCCTTAAGATACTCCACTAGGCCCTGTGTGAACTGGCCTCTTTCCCCATCCCCAGCTCTCTCTGTGGGACTCTCCCCAATACCTCACTGGCTCTCGTGTCCTTCAAGAATCTTCTCTATCCAGAGCCCATTCTGTTTTCTTCCTCCAGTTCTTTCCTGCTTATTCTTCATATTGTAGAACTTGCTCAGACCAAACCAGAGCCCCCAGGTCTCCTAGTGTCCCTCTTTATTGTAAATAGCACTTAACACATTTTAATTATATGTGATTTTACTTTTATTTAGGTTGTATACACTATGTAATTAATATCTGTCCCATCCTTGCTATGAGAGCAAAGACCACATTGTTTTACACACAGTGTATCTTAGTAACTATCACAATATAAGGCACATTCTAGGCTCAATACATAGTTATAGAATAAAGGAACAAATGATCCTTATACTGTGTCCTGGACAGAGCAAGCTAACAATAAGGGAAATGTTAAATAAAATGATAGAAATGGTAGAGTTCTCTTAGCATTGACCAGAAGGATCAAGGGAAGGAAGCCATTCGACCAGATCTCAAAAGTTGTCATGGGTCTCAAATCCCTCTGATGCAAGCAGAAAATTAAACTTGGGCCTTCCTAACACACCCACAGTGAGCCCCGGTGCTAACACCTCTAGTTAAACGGCCTGATTTTCAGTTCCCGTCTCTGACTCCACCATGGCAGTCTACCTCAGCCTGCTTATGTTTCTTACCTACCCTCACTTCCCGTGCCCTTCATCAGTATTGTACCACGTCCTGATCTATGTTTTCACCTTAGCTTATTCTAAAAATGACTTTTCTCTGATGACATCCAGGCTTTCTAAGGTTTAAAATCCTGCCTTAAACTCTGATTAAGTAAGTGCACTACAGCTCCCCAAAATGAATACTAGAATGAAATGGAGTAAGAGGAATGAAACACACTGTTCTTCTTTTGTAGAATAGAGCAGGAAGAATGTTTCCTGGTGTCTAACAGATTTGATAGACATCACGATATTAACCAACATATTTCATAAAAGTACTTTATTCATACTTCTCCTTTTGTACATTTACAACATTTCTTGGGTTATTCCCCCCACCTTGCTATATTTGTGTTCAAACTTTTTTGCTCCCTGTCCACTTTATATTGGCCCTTACTAAATATCATCTTTTTTAGATTTACCAATTTTCTCAAGGTTATCTTGTATTTTATTCTTGATTTCTGGAACATTAACATTGTCACTTAGTTTAGTAAAATCTGTAAATTTGATGAGCAAGCTCTAAATTTCATTTTCTAGTAGATTTGTTCATTGAAATTACCATGCACTAGATAAGTATGTCTATCTAAAATTTAGAGGAGATCAGTTATGTTAAACATTTCAGATATTTGAGAACAGGTTTAGAGAATAGTTAATCATATCAAGATATTCTGTCTCCATAAATATATCTGAATTTGCATCCCATCAGAGATTGAAATCTAGACTAGAAAAAACATAAGAGATGTTATTTAAGGAATATTATTTTATCACCTATAGGATTAGGTTAGCTGAAATTTAATGTGCTTTTTTTCCCCCTTTTCCTTTTACTTCTCCTTCTTCTTCTTCTCCTTCTCCTCCTCCTCCTCCTCCTCCTCCTTCTTCTTCTTCTCCTTATTTTTTTTTTAATTCTGTGATTTTATGATCCTTTACAGGATCTACAGGATTTTCAGTCTGCGAATGAAGTTCATTTGTTTGCATCCAAGTAATTATCCTACTTAATACCCAGCAGTTTCCATCCTAAGGTAGCATACTGGTTTAACATCCTTTTAAAATATCATTTTAAGATCTCAAGTGTATAAAGGAAACTAGACATATATTTTAATGCTGGCTTATGTACATATTCCACTCAAAGTTTATATGGCAAGCACATAGCTTCTTTCACTTCAGAAGGGCTCTCATAGTTTGATTTAAAAAAAAAAAATAGGAGCCAAATTGCATGCCGGGAGCTTATGTCTTGAGAACAGTCCATGTTTTCATCCAGAGTCATCTGAAGAGACACACAGCCAGCTGCAGACCCGTCTCAAGGCTGAGAAGAGCCTTCCAGAGAACCCTGGTAAGGCTGCTGCCCACAGTCCAGGGGGTAATGGCTGACCTCTGACCCTGCCTGACAGCCAGCACTCTTGTCATCCTGCTGTGCTACAAGTCAAATGAGGCTAAAATTACTCTGCAGACAACAGGCTGCAATTATACATTCAAGTCCCAGAGTCTGGAAGTAGGAAGATGACTGTGGCTGGGGATGAGAAGTCAAAAAGTCACAAGACAAACCGCTTTTTGATACTTTTCTCTAAAAAAGCATGGCTGTAATGTGTGCTCCCTGAAGAAAAGACACAAACCACACCGAAGAGGTCTTCTTCAGAATACCACGAATACCACGAAGATGTTACTTTCATGGTTATGTGACTATCTAATAAATAAACAATAAGTAAACACACAATAATGATAAGGGAGAAGATTGGGGCCCAGAGAGATATAACGCACAGTCATAATTTTCAGTATGTTTCACTAGATCATTAGAACAAGTCATAGTTATTCTGAGCAAATAGCTCTAAAGCCCTATGTTTAAATATGCAAAATATTTTCTCCCGCAAACTGAGTAGGCTAAACGTCATAGAAATACCAGTGAAAGTTGGTCTGTCCTAGCTGCCTTTGAGATCATCTACAAAATTATTGGTACCTTCTCCCCTCTCTATCCAAAGTTATAGATTTAAAACTCTTAATTTAGAGTTTTCTTCAGGGATGAGATCATTTGTATTTGTTTACCAAATTTCTGACATTTGCTTGTTCTGTGTCTGCTTGAATGCATCGAAGGCTAAACACCCACTTCCTAATGGGACAGGCCATGCCATCTTGAAATAGTGCTATTAAAAATATCTTCCAGTGTTAAAACAAAAGTTTTGCTTTAGTTATCATACATTGACCCAAACTCTACATTTTGTATACCGGTCTCTGGCCGCATTCCATTTGGAAAATCTTTTAATATTTAAAGATGGCTATAAAGCTACTCCCCCCACCTTAACATCTTGTTTATTTTCTCTATGACGTGATTCCATTCCCTTTAGCAATCTCACATGCATACATATCCATATGCTTTATGGCACCTAGAACATACAACAAAATGTCAAAGGTATTCAATGCAAAATAGTCCGGCACTGCCCCACCTCATTGCTATGTTGTTCTACTAATATCGTATTAATACTCCTGTGATCAGAGAGGTTCTCTGAGCATCCACATCAAAGCATCACCTCTCTTGGAACTTAATATAAACCAAAACCTCAGTCTTTTCCACACATGCTCCAGTGTATGTTTTTTTCATACCACTAGCAGCAATTAATTCTGACCAATTACAGTTGACCCTTGAACAAAACAAGTTTGAACTGCATAGGTCCACTTACATGCAGATGTTTTTCAATTAAATACAGTACAGTACTGTAAATATACTTTTTCATCCTTATTATTTTCTTAATATTTTTTCTAGCTTACTTTATTATAAAAATATAGGATTTAATACATATACAAAATGTATGTTAATTGACTGTTTATGTTATTGGTAAAGCTTCTGGTTAACAGTAGACTATTAGTAGTTAAGTTTGGGAAGAGACAAAAGTTATGCATGGATTTTCGACTGTGCAGGGGGGTTGGTGGCCTTAACCCCTATGTTGTTCAAGGGTCAACTGTAATTAATTCTGACACTATCTATTTGGAGATATCATCAGATTCCACAGATTAAAGGCTCAGTTCCACAAGACTGCCCCGACTTTAGATCCCAACAGCAAGTCCAGGGTGTCACTTGTCTACTGCCTGCCTATAAATCAAAGATTCCTACAACACCCTAATTGGATTGGATTAATTTGCCTCTATAGAGTGACTCATGGAACTCAAAGAAACATTCTATTTACTAGATTGCCAGTTTTCTATTAACTCAGAACAGCCAGCTGGAAGAGATGCATAGGGCAAGGTATGTGGGTATAAGCTGAGCTTTATATCCTCTCAGCATGCCACTATCCCCAAATCTCCTCATGTTCTCCAATCTGGAAGCTCTCCAAATTCTTTCCTTTTTGGAAAGTCCCATTACATTGGAATAATTGATTAAATCATTGGCCCTTGTCAATTGATTCAACCTCCAACCCTTTTTACTTCCCTAGAGATCAGAACAGATTGAAAATTCTGACCTTCTAATCATTTGGCTGGCTCTCCAGGCAACCGCCTGAATCTTTAGGTTACCTAGGAGCTTTCAAAACATTGCTTCATTAACATAATAAAAGAATCTGGATCCCTCCCAGCACTTAAAAAATTCCAACGGTTTTAGGAGCCCTGTACCACGGACAAAAACCAAATATATATTTTCATTATAAACCACAATATCACCCGTGCTAAGCCATACACGTTGTTTCTCTCAGATATTCTTATTCTGCTTTCTTGGACCCAAGGGCCAGTTCTAACATTTATCTTCATTAAATTCTATCTTGTTTACTTCAACCTAATAATACCAATTTTCAATATCATTCCAGATCCTGATTCTGTCATTCAAATTATAAATGCCCAGTAAAATGTTATTAATAGAATAAATTAAGCAAAACTACCAGCAATATAAATAAATGATTCATTAATTCATGCCAATAGGTTAAAAATTATATGACATTACAATTCCATCATTTGGGCATGCTCTCCATATTTCATTCAAGAAGGATAATTCTTCTAAACTAAATAAAGCCAAGGTCAACACTAGACTCTTTCACTAAGATTAATCTAATGATAGAGAGTATGGTCGGGAAGTCAAACAACTTGTGTTCATATATTGGCATCTCTTTTTTTTGATCAGTTTTGGGTAAGTTGATGTACTTTCCAACTTGCAATTTTCTCATCTATAAAATTTGAGTATCTGTCATAGATTACATTAATATTACATTAAATATTTAATGAGAAAACCCATGTTTAGTATAATAACTCATGCATAATAAGTGCTCAATAAATCAAAGCTACTAGATTATTATTAGTTGAACAACTTTTGAATAAAATCATTCAATTCTTTTCAAATCTATTTGTTTTAAAACTAGTCCATATTTTCCAATCTCTTTCACTAAAATTTCATAAGAAAACATTTCAAATGGCTTGCTGATGTCTCTACACACTTGTCATATATCTGCTATATATTCCTGAATATTCAATAGAGTAAGCCCATTAAAGAAGGACATGAGTTCAGTCTAGAAGTATGAACTCTTTCTAATGTCTTAGGGAATCCATGTGATATCCTAGTAATTATTCCTTAAATATTCATAGTCCTTTAAATTTCCATCCCAGATTTTGCCTGGGATGAATGCCAAATTTCTATCTTTGTAGTAAATATAAGAAGTTTAAGTCAAACTTTTCTTCTTTTTTTCTAAATATTTATTTTCACTGATAGTTCTCTAATCAAAAATCTTGAATCTTATTTTTAATGACAGGAAACTGTACAGGAAGAGTATGTGTACAATTTTCTAATCATCTATTATTCAACTTCCTCTCTCAAAATTCTTTTTTAATCAGGTTTTTTTCTTCTAGAAACCAGAGTAAATGTTCAACTTGGACAGACATGCCAACTGGCAGAATTAATTCATATATTGATTCCAGGGCATCACTAATGGAGCAAATTCTCAGATTCAAGGATATTTACTGTTATACATTCAGATAAACACAAAAATATGTTGTGTATACTAGTCATCTCCAATAATCCTCAAAAAATCTGAGGAAATATTGCCATATCCTGGGGAAGACACTGATTCAGAAGATCTGGGTTTAGCCATTATCTTTCAATTGACTCTAGTGCTATTTCATCTTGAAACCTTGTATTTTTCATATATGAAATGAAGTAAAATGTTTGGATAAGATGGAATTGAAACAAATATTAATTATGAATTAATGAAAAAATTAATAATAATTTCATTACTAAAGTCTCTTCCAGCAACAAAATTTTTATTTGATTTTATAACTTTCATGGAAAGATGACTCAATTCATTAAGCATAAGTTAGCAGACATCTTTCATCTTTCATCTTGTACAACATAGATATGTCAATGTTAATGCATCCCTTTCTGACTATCTAGCAAAACAGATGAATATGTAAGATAGATGATCACAATAACTGTTTGAAAGTAGAGAAAAAAGTGAAAATGATTTCTTAATTGTAAAACATCTCTCCATCCATCTCCATTACTTTCCTCTAGAAATCCTTTACATTTCCAAGAAGTAAAGTTCAGTAGTACTCCCTCCTCCCCTTACCTTCTCTTCCCTATGACCACTGTTTCCATCTTTAGTTGCAGAAAAATCAGTATTTATTAAAAGCAGTACAGGACGATTCAATAAAGACCTAAATCAATGTAAAAATGGATGAATTTTTATGGCCATAATTTATTCAACCAAAAAGAAAGGGGGGAACGGTGTTGCAGAACCTTCAGTTCTGGTTGTTACTGACTGAATTCTAGATAGAAGACAATGACCTCTCACTGCAAGAGGAAGAAGATCTTACCCACCCAGTTCATTTGATCTACAACAAACTTCAACTGAAGTATCTGTGAAAACCTGCAAAGGGAGAAAAGTCCATGCACACTATTAGAGCTTATAGAGCTCTTTGTTTTTCAGAACCCTTATAAATGTCTTTGAATTCGATGTTATGTGAGAACACAAACTCTTCCTCATGTGTGCTTTAATGGCATAACACTCTAGACTTGTACAGTCATTGTGGAAGTTCCTAGAACTCAATCACCTAACAAATGCAGAAATAAAAAGAAATAACGAAACACAGAAAGAACAATCAACAATTAGATTTTCTTAAAACATTAAAGATTGTCGTAATGGGAAGAAGACAGTCTTCAATAGATGGTGATGGGGAAACTGGCCCTAGAAGAGAAGCATAGGCAATAATTTCTCTGACATTGGCCATAGCAACATTTTTCTAGATATGTCTCCTGAGGCAAGTGAAACAAAAGCAAAAATAAGCTACCGGGACCAAACCGAAATAAAAAGCTTCTGCACAGCAAAGGAAACAATAAAACTAAAAGACAACCTAAGGAATGGGAGAAGATATTTGCAAATGACATATCCAATAGAAGTTAGTATCTGAAATATATAAAGAACTGATACAACTTAACACCAAAAAAACAAATAATCCAAGTGAAAATGAGAAGAAGACATGAAAGACGTTTCTCCAAAGAGGACATGCAAATGGTCAACAGACATATCAAAAGATGCTCAACATCAATACTTATTATCAAAATGCAAATCAAAACCACAATGAGATATCACCTCACACCTGTCAGAATGGCTAAAATCAAAAACACAAGAAACAACAAGTGTCAGTGAGGATGTGGAGAAAAAGGAACACTTGTGCACTGTTAGTAGGAATGCAAACTGGTGCAGGCACTATGGAAAACAGTATGGAGATTCCTCAAAAAGGGAAAAAATAGAAATACCATGTGATCCCGTAATTCCACTATTGGGTATTTGCCTAAAGAATGTGAAAATACTAATTCAAAAAGATATATGCATTCCTGTATATTGTAGCTTTATTTATAATAGCCAAATTATGGAAGAAGCTCAAGTGTCCATTGATAGATGAATGGATACAGAAGATGTGGTGTGTGTATGTATATATATATATATACACAAAAAAATATATATATCAAAGGAAAAAACCCTCTGTTTTAGGGTTCTTATATATATAATATTCCAATATTATTCCATTATTATATATATATTATTTATTATGGATAATAAATGAATAAATTATTATTATGGATAATAAATGTCCATAATAATTTATTTATTATTATATTTATTATATATAATATATATTTATTATTATATTATTATATTTATTTATTATAAATATGAATAATATATTCCATTATTATGTATAATAATGGAATATATTATTCATATTTAAAATATATGTATTTATATTTTTATATATAATAATGGAATTATATATATTATATACATAAAATATATATAAAATAATGGAATAATATTGGCATATAATAATGAATAATATTGGAATATTATAAGATAATGGAATAGTGAAATAATATAAATCATGGAATAATATTCCATTGCGTGTATATATACTATGTTTTATATATTATGTAATTTAAAAAGAATGAAATCCATGAAAGTCATTAAAAAGGAATGAAATATTGCCATTTGCAACACATGAATGGATCTAGAGAGTATAATGCTAAGTGAAATAAGTCAGTCAGAGAAAGACAAATACTGTATGATTTCACTTACATGTGGAATTTAAGAAACAAAACAAATAAACCAAGGAAAAAAGACAAACCAAGACACAGATTCCTAACTCTAGAGAACAAACTGATGGTTACCAGAGGGGAGGTGGTTGGGGCATGATGGCTAAAAATGGTGAAGGAGATGAAGAGTACACTTAATATAGTAATAATATATAGAGAGTAATATATAGAAGTGTTGAACCGCTATATTGTACACCTGACACTAACATAACACTGTATGTTACCTATGCTGGAATGAAAAAAAGGAATTGTTCAGCTGCCATTTGGCTGATGCCCTAGACAAAGTTCAATCTAGTACTTAATAACTGTCAGATATGTAAGCTTCTCTACAGTTCATTTGCCAGCATGCTTGATGTATCTTCTTGACGCTGATTAAGTACTGTGCATCTGCAAATGTAAAGAAATAAGTAAAAAAGCTGAAAGTGCTCCACTGATATAAAAAATAATAGGGTTAATCACAAAATGGATAGTGTAGATATATCAAATTTCCATTTAATCATCCATAGTCATTTGATTAAGCATATTTTTACGGATTATGCACTGTGCGAGGACCTATGAATAATTGGTAAGATCACAGTCCTATCCTTGAAAGCTTATAATGTAACCAAAGAATGTAATGTCTCCCATGGAATACCACTGGCAAAACTGGCACTTACACTTTGCTATACGTTATAAAAAGGCTATTGAATTAGATGAAGCACTTATGGTAGCCAGAAATAGAGGTTAACATAGGAAGAATGGAAAATATTATAAAGGTTCAATGTAGTCTCTGAGGCAGTAGTGGCAAGGACACAGCTGGGGCCAGCCAAGGCTGAAGCAAGAACTGGGAAGATTTTAGAACAAAGGCTGATCTACAGAATGGGAAATTTAGCCATCTTTTTCCTGTGTTTGAAAACCTAGTTTTCTTTCCCGTTGTTCCTTGTTATCCTGCTTCTTGTTGAAGATCAGTACTTTCTGCCCATCTCTCAGTGTATATTGTCCCAAAGAGGGTACGCAAATGGCAGCTCAGCCTCAGCTCGGCCCTGAGTGTGCATACCTTCAACATGTAACATGCACGATAGACCCAGATCATTGTGTTCCAGTCCCAATATTAGGAGGAGAGAATATGATTGGCCTAGGAGAGCTTGTGTTTCCCTACAATCCAATCATCTGTAGTGGGAGATAGAGTCATAGATGCAAATGTGGCCACAGAGACTCATCCTTCTGTAGACAGCAGTTCTGGAAAGAATAACTCAATGGGTACAAGAAGTTGTTTGAGTTTTGTGTTCAATCCCCACAATGTCTAGCAAATCTCATCTTTGATAAATAACTTTTATTGTATATAAAGTAATATATAGATTCAGTGTAGGTGACAAAGAAAAGAGAATAAATCTAAGGAATAAATTATTTAAAACAAAATATATTTCATTTCTTCATTTATGTATTTTTCAGGTTGCTGTTCAAACTTGAGGTCATGCAAAGATGAAATCTCATACCTTTTAAGCTATCCATGGAAATAACTTTATTCGAAAAAAATAGATTATATTTAAAAGTAAGATTGATGACTAATGAAGATGAAAGAATTTGCAATTGTTTCGAAGTTGAAATGTGTTCATATGTTCTATTACAAAGAGTTTCTTGGGAGCCTGGTAGCTCAGTCAGTTAAGCGGATGCCTTCAGCTCAGGTCATGATCCCAGGGTCCTGGGATAGAGGCCCACATTGGGCTCCCTGATCAGTGGGGATACTGCTTCTCCTTCTGCCTGCCACTTTCCTGCTTGTGCACTCTCTCTGTAAAATAAATAAAATCTTTTAAAAAATAAAATAAGTTAACTATTAATTAATAATGCTGACTTAAATAGATTTGTTTCCTTTTTCCAGATCACATGTTATTCCTTATTTATCTAGGGGTAAAGTATCCAGCAACCTCAACCGTCTGTGATAGCTATGAACCTAAAAGTCGGGGGAAAGACATAACTGCCAATACTATGGCACAGAAAATGTGTAAAATGCATATATTTAATGTACTCTGTTTCACTGGAGATGAGCGGAGGTGTTCCTTTCCTGTTTTACTTATTCTTACATTTTGGTGTTATGTTTTAAGTCATCAGCCTTTTCAGATACTTAAACTGTATTTGAATCTATTCTGGTTTACAACCAGGCACTGGGGCAATTAAAGGTGGAGGCAATAGCAGTAGAATCCATATTTAAAAATTGATTTAGAACTTTAAAATTTTAAAAGTCTTAATCATAGTTCACATTTTAAAACAATGCTAACAAGTAAAAATATCTTCACAGTTGATATTTTATTCTCTAATCTATCATACCAACTATAAAATTACAGAGATAAAAAATAAACCATTTGGGAAATGGGTTTGTTGCATAGGTATTGAAGTGAAAGACTTATCTGTAAATTAGCTGAATGTATAAGAGGCTAGTACCATCTTTCAGTAGCATAACTTATATTCTAAAGGGGCAGGCAGTTTTCTTCTTTGAACAAATTCATTTAAAGTTTAGAAGCTGGAAATGGAAAATAGGAAGAATGCCAAGTTAAAGTAATCATTTAATATTTCAGTTTTCTCATACAGTGAATGGCATTCATTTTGTATTTTAAACAGTATTTATAATTCTGATTATGTAAGATTGAAAAAAGCAAGGGATATAAATAACTAAAATGGAATTTTATTTTGTTCTACTGTTTTCTAAGAAAAATACAAATGAAATTAAGCTGACATCAGGATCATTTTAAAAAAAGAACTCATAGGAGAAGTAATAAAACACATAGAGCCCAGGGTGCCTGGGTGGCTCAGTGGGTTAAAGCCTCTGCCTTCGGCTCAGGTCATGCTTCCAGGGTCCTGGGATCGAGCCCCGCATTGGGCTCTCTGCTCAGGAGGGAGCCTGCTTCCCTTCCTCCCTCTCTGCCTGCCTTTCTGACTACTTGTGATCTCTGCCTGTCAAATAAATAAATAAATAAATAAATAATCTTAAAAAAAAAAACACATAGAGCCCTTTCTTCCCCTCCTCTGTTAGTAGAGGACTCTAAAACCTCAAAGGGCAGAGAAAACCCAAAATTTCCTTTTAAATAATCAAAAGGCATTAAATTAAAGTCAATAGAGTTTTACTCTCCGGTACATATTTATTTTTTCCATTATACATATGCCCATTATGAAAAGATGGAAACTGTACAGAAAAAAGTGGGGGAAAATAAATATCCTTTAATCTTAACAAAGGTTCTACTTATTAATAATTGTAGTCAATTTTTTGGTGATAATCTTTTCCACCTGCTTTCTCCATCTAGTCTTTCAAAGAAAAAACCCTCTGTTTTAGGGTTCTTACAGAAAGCATTCTGTATCCAGCTTTCATTGTGTTCCACCTTTTTACCATTATATCACATGTTTCTCATGCTATTCAAGAACACTGTTGTTAATGGTTATATTTTCTTAAGTATAAAAGATAACATTTTTTAACTGCACCACTATATTTTGACTTAATATTTCTAATTGTTTTTTTTGTTATAGATAATACTGTGATGAACAACTTTAGACACAATGTTTTCTCTTTATTATTTCCGAATAATGGATTCTCAAAAGTGGAATTACTGACTACAGAGATGTATTAAGTGTTCATTTACTTAAAGTAACTCAGCATAGTGAGATGAACAGACATCTTTTTTTTTAAGATTTTATTTATTCATTTGAGAGAGAAAGAGAGCAGGGGAGAGCACACAAGAGTGGGGAGGAGGTAAGGCAGAGGAAGAGGGAGAAGCAGACTTCCCGCTGAGCAGGGAGCATGAAGCAAGGCTCCATCCCAGGACCCCAGGAACAT
The DNA here is from genome assembly GCA_004024625.1 of Mellivora capensis. Taxonomy (NCBI): domain Eukaryota; kingdom Metazoa; phylum Chordata; class Mammalia; order Carnivora; family Mustelidae; genus Mellivora; species Mellivora capensis. The sequence goes on along the minus strand of PISX010001951.1, from coordinate 147,452 downwards.
GGCCTGAGCTGAAGGTGCACGTTCAACTCACTGAGCCACCCAGGCACACCGAACAGTCATCTTAATTGAAATTCAGAGATGGGAGTTTTAATACTAACATCTTTCTAAATCACTTTGTAACATTGGTTAAATGAATTCACTGCTCTGGTCTTCATTTTCCTCACATATAGTATAAGAAGGCTAAAGTGTATTATTTTAGGGTGCCTTTGTTTATCTTTGACTGCAGAACAATTTACTTCAAGACCTAGTGGCCTAAAACCACAGCCATTCTTTTATTTCTCATGACTGTGGGTTGACCGTGGCTCAGCTGTATGGTTCTTGCGCTAGTCTTGCCTTCTGATTCCTTATGCTTCAGTCAGATGGCGGCTGCATATTCAACGTCCAAGATAGAATGTCCGAAATGTGCCTTCACTCCTGTGCCTGGCATCTTTTTTTTTTTAAAGATTTTATTTATTTATTTGAGAGAGAATGAGTGAGAGAGAGCATGAGAGAGGAGAAGGTCAGAGGGAGAAGCAGACTCCCCAAGGAGCTGGGAGCTCGATGCGGGACTCGATCCTGGAAGTCTGGATCATGACCTGAGTAGAAGGCAGTCGCTCAACCAACTGAGCCACCCAGGCGCCCCTGTGCCTGGCATCTTGACAGCTTGGTTTAGTTGGGATGCTGGCGCAGCTTTCTCTTTCTCTTTCTCTCTGTCCCTCCCTGGCTTCTTCCTTCCCCATATAGACTCAGAGCGTCTCCCTCCACATGGTCTCCCACATACTATCTCCATGTGGTCTCTCCTTTAGAACAATAGGACTTCTTACTGGACAACTTAAGCTCTCAGAAATGCAAACATCACCACTCTACCCTATGCTCTTGGGAAAGCAAGACACAAGATCAGTTCAGCTTCAGTGTGAGGGGGGCGGTACAAGAGCATAGATATTGGGAGGCATGGTTCATTAAGGACCATTTTTAGTGAGTAGGTACCACATTTCCCCTGACTGAAGCAGTATCTTCAGTGCTCTAGGATTTTAATTGTTTGAACATTTGCAATCCAGGTGTGACAAGTACTATGATAGTCTATGTATTGCATTAGGGACACTGGTTTCCTTGGTCAAGGATGTTCATTGTAACAGAACACTTGATTCTCAGCACTTTTTTTTTTTTTTAAGAGAGAATGGGGTAGGAAGGGAAGAGGGAGAAGGAGAGAGAAAATCCCAAGGAGGGTACATGCGCAGCATGGTCCGAGCCAACCTGGGGCTTGATCCCACAATCCTAAGATCATGACTTGAAATGAAATCAGGAGTCCAATGCTTAACTAATTGAACCATGCAGGAACCCCAAATCTCATTACATCTGAGGTAAAAAAAAGAAAGGGCACTCTGTCATTTTCTCCAAATAATTACACTATCTTCTTTGTGTTGACAGTCTCCACATTTATCAACCACGAGCTGCACAGAAGATACGAAGAGATTGAACCTCTTCATATACTATGTCAAAAAGAGTCCCTCGTAGGAGATTCCCCGGTGTCTGAACGTCATTGAATTTCCTCAGGTGGAGTTTAGAGGGAGGTGAATCTGACTGGATTTTACTGATACTCCACATGATCGAGGAAATCGGAAAGAGATCTGCCAAAAATGAGTCCTCTGAGCAATGGAAAAGGAATCAGCTTTGCCTAGCGTCTCCTAATAAAATAGTAAATTCCTTCCAATAGATTATTTTTATGACTTGCTAGCTGAATATGTACATGAAGCCCAATAGAACTGGGGCTGCCAGGCTGTGATAAAACCAAATAACCATCATTACAAACAGATAACAAAGCCAGACTCAATAACATTTTATTAATCCTCAATGCCAAATTACATATGCTTGAGAATATCCTTTTTCTCCATGCTATGGAAAATGACAGCTTTTTATTAAGTCTATCTCTTGAAACTTAGACATTTGCTCCTTCTCCCCACTAACAGTGAGAGCTGAAGCTTCTGAGCATTTTATTTATTTATATGGCATTTGCCTTGACGTTTCCCAAGTAATAATACATAGTAACAGAGACAGATGAGAGTTTTGTATCATCCTTCCCCTCAGGGCAAGCCAGGCACAAATAGACCTCTAATGAAAAAATCCACAGAGTAGGACAATAAATAACAGGGTGTAAAGTGGGGAAAACAGTTTCTAAACACAATCTTTAAAAAAATACAGAACAGAACAATATTCCACTCAAAGTGAGGTAAGTCCTCTTCAACTTTCACATTATACATTAGGTTTTAGCTTCATTACTAGATCCTTCCCTACTTACCAGGTTACTTGTAAAAATAAGCCATCACGTGGGGCTCCTGGGTGCCTCGGTCATTAAGTATCTGCCTTCGGCTTGGGTCATAGTCCCGGGTCTCTGGGGTCAAGCCCCGCATAGGGGACTGTTTCTCCCTTTCCCACTCCCCCTGCTTGTGTTCCCTCCCTCACTGTCCCCCCCTCTCTCTCTCTATCAAATAAACAAATAAATAAACTTTTAAAAATATGACTTCACCTTCCTTGGTTATAAGAAATAGCAATGGCTTCATTGGTGCTTTATTAATAATGTGGTATTTATTTGTAAGAAGTACCTGAAACATATTTTTAAACAAAATATAAATATGATTATTCAAGCCATGCTTATTTCCTACTAAGCAATTATGCATTTATTCAACAATAATCTTGTGATTTCCAGCTCTATGCCAGAGACAACATTGGGTCCTGGTGAGAGTGAACAAGATGTGGTTTCTGGGGCACCTGGGTGGCTCAGTCAGTTAAGTGTCTGCCTTCAGTTCAGGTCATGATCCCAGGGTCCTGGATCAAGTCCCGCATCAGGCTCCTTGCTCAATGGAGAGTCTGCTTCTCCCTCTGTCTGCCTTTCCTCCTGCTTGTGCCCTCTCCCCTCTCTCCCTCGCTCTCTCTGCGACAAATAAATAAAATCTTAAAAAAAAAAAAAGATGTGGTTTCTGCCCTGAGGAAACTTTGATCTAAAGGAGTCAGTAGACCTCTATACAGGCTAGAGCTCAAAGAAATGGTTTTCGGTCAGACTAGAGGATACTCAGAGATAACGTTTACGCTGAGGTAGAAAAGATGCAGAAGAGTTAGTCAAGGGAAGAGAGAAGTGTGTACTAGGATTTTACAGAGAAACAGAATCAACAGAACACATGTTTCTTCGTGTACAAAAAAGAGATTTATTAAGCAGAACTGGCTCATGTGATTTTAGAGGCTGTCCAGGCCCAAGATCTGCAGTCAGATAGCTGGAGACTCAATAGAGTCAGTAGTGTAGGTTCCAGTCCAAGTATGAAGGCCTGAAAACCAGGAGAGCCAACAGTGTGAGTTGCAGTTAGAAACCTGGCAGGCTCTCTTTATACCCAAGAAGAACTAACATTCTCAGTTAAGTCTGAAGGCAAGAATGTCCCAGCTCAAAGAGTCAAGCAGGAAGAGTTCCCTCCTACTTAAGAGAAAATCAGCTTTCTTGTTCTATTCAGACCTTCAAATGATTGGATGAGGCCCTCGCTCAGTAGGGAAGGCAATCTGGGTTTTATTCAATCTAAAAGCTCAAATACTAATCTCATCCAAAAATACTCTCTGAGACACACCCAGAAAAATATATGACCAAATATCTGGGTATCCATGACCCAGTCAAGTTAACACATAAGATCAACTATCACAGGGTGCGTAATGACAAAGCAAAAAAAGGGTGGGTGGCCATGGGGGCATTGGTCCTCAGAGAAGAAATTTTCAAGCAAAGGAACAGCAAATGTAAAGGCCTAAAGGACACAAGATGGCCAGGAGGCCCCTAGACTTTTGGGCTTTGGAAACTAATACCTAAGAGTCATACTTCAGAACATTCAATTATATGCTGAGACTGAGACACAGCCACACATCCTGAAAGCCCTGAACATCCTACGCGTGAGAGCATGTCCTTCAGGTTTTGTATCCTATAAGTAGAAACTTGTTTCCACCAGCTTGTCCTCTCCCTGCTCCTGAAGAGCCTCTGTTTTTCCATAAAGTCCACCCTGCAGTTATGTTTGGAAATCCCTAAAGGGAACTGAAGCTGTTCTCATAGATTGGCATTTCTCAGTAAGGGACGACCTTGCTCCCCAGGACACATTTGGGAATGTGGGCAATAAGGCATTTTCAGCTTTCACACCTACAGGGGGGATGCTGCTAGCTTCTGTTGGGTAGAAGCCAGGGATGTTGCTAAATATTTTTCAATGCCCAGGAAACCCTCAGCATAAAGAATTATCCAGGCCAAGATGTCAACTGATGACCGCTGCCAGCCATCAACAGCACTTCTGGAGTGGTCCGACGATTCCAAACATGGGACCTCTTCATGTGTGGAGCTGTTCCTCCAGACCAGGGCTACAGGCTTCCCCATCTGCTCTTAGGTGCACTTTAATGCAAGAGTTTTAGAAACATGTATCATTGATAGCTTGTGCCATCGGGGTCTTCTAGCCTCTGACCTTGCCTGGTAGAGTCTGGGACCTTTGCCTGTAGAAGAGTTGCTTGACTTGAGTACCTGCAGTGTCCACGGGCAATGTCTCCCAGGTGTGTTTTGCTAAGATGTACAATAATCACCTTCTGTGGACTTACATTCTAAGTGTTTTATAAATATTATTTTATTTATTCCTAGAGCAAAATGATGAGCTTACTTATTTTACAAAGAAAGCTATTGACGCCGAGAGAAGTCAAGTAGATTTCCCAGCTTGCACTGCTAAAAACAAAACCAAAAGCCACAACAACTGGAGCATTAGGTTAGAATCAGTTCTGTTTGACTCCCGAACAGTGCTTTCACTGAACGAGGCTGCCTGAAACTCAGACAGGTGAGCAGCTTCCATGGCTGAAGGCAGCTTTGCCCTGTGTCCCTAATGAGACCCTTCTCACGTTCCTGTGCCTCTCACCCTTAAAGAGATCTGCCTTACCAAAACAAGAGCAAGTAACGAATGTCTGTAGGAAAACAAGAAGTTTGTACCGTAATATTTTAAAAATTTCATTTGAACAATATTTGTTCTTTCCTCCAGACCCCTTTTTCATCCACTTTTTCCTCCATTCCTCAGCTCCTACATCCATCTCCCAACACACACACAATCTCTATGATTTCTTCTGTTGCACTGAAAGACAGCTTTTATTCTCCGATTGCAAACCCCAACAAGTAAAGAAAAAAATAAAGAGAGAAAGAAAGAAACAGAAAGAAAAGGGGGGAAAAATCAGAAGTTAGCTATTTCTTTCCACCCTAAAAAGCATGTTATCTATTGTTTCTTAAGACCGCCTCGGGACGTTTGTCTCAAAACTCTGTTTGATTGAAGTCTTCCCTCAAAAACAAACAAAAATTCCTTCATAGGATTGAAGGGATGGGGAGGTTCTACTGTTAAGAAAATAAAAATTCTTGGCTGCCTGGGTGGCTCAGTGGGTTAAGCAACTGCCTTCAGCTCAGGTCATGATCCTGGAGTCCCAGGATTGTAGTCCCGTATCAGGCTCCAGCTCCACCGGGAGTCCGCTTCTCCCTCTGACCTTCTTCCCTCTCATGCTCTCTCTCACTGTCTCTCTCTCAAGTAAAAAACTAAAATCTTTAAAAAAAGAAAAAAAAAAAAGAAAAATTCTCTGTCATTGATAACTATACAATTGAACCAGCCTCTGGATTAGCTTTTAAGATCTGCTACACCTGAGTGCCAAGAGGTTTAAGTAATAATGGTAGTCATGCAAACTACTATCATTATGTGCCGGGCATTAAGGTAATCCATTCATTTAGTGGAGGGGTCAGCAAATTACAGTCCACAGGCCAAATGTGGTTTGTTGCCTGTTTACATATTATCTACAAGCCATACAGAAGAATAGTTTCAAAAAAATTTTTTAAATAGTTACTCTTAAATGGTTTTGCAGGTGTTTACATAATATCCTCAATTTTACCTCTTGGTCTATCTCTAATTTAAATCAATAATTATGTGAACTAGAAACTGTCATTATCCCCATTTTATAGATGAGGATACTGAGGCTTGGGGTGGCTAAGGGATTTATGGAAGGTCACACAGGTGGAAAGTGGCAGACCCAGGACTTCAACCTGCATTTTCACGTACCAAAGCCACCATTCCCAAACACCATGCTCCATAGTGTCCCTATCCCAATGATCCTGGGGCCAAGAACTTATATCTTTTAATAGAATGAAATATAATTTGAAGCAAGAGGTGGTTCTTTCTCTCACCTAACTGGGCGCCCTGCCATGATCCTGGGGCAGCTGCCACCATGGAAGCATTTGTCTGAAGGTGACCACGGGGACGCCCTGACTGACTCATCTCCAGGCGGTAGGTCACACGCAGCTCTGCACGTAGTGGAGACAGAAAGTCTTTCTCAGAAAGTGAAGAGAATCAGAGCCATGCTCCTCGTGCCCTGAAGTCTTACAAAGCTCCTGCTGAAACAGTCCCACTGCCCTCACAAGATGCAGATGTGATCGCACTAGGGACTTGTCAAGGAGATAAATGGATAAAGGCAAATCTCATGCTGTATTTGGAATGATCCCTCTCTGCCAACTGCTAAAGTGTTTGTTTGTTGGCCTTAAAACTGGGTCTCCTGTCTGCCTGGCGAAAGGGTGGGGGGATCCTTTCCCCATTCTGTTAACCAACTGGTCCTCTTCTCACCTCTCACCAGATCCAGATGTAACCAGGTCCCAGGGCTAGGCTGAGAGAGCTAAGCTCGGATTGCTTACCACACCTGTGCGTACGTGTGTGTGCGTGTGTGTGTGTATGTAATGACTAGACAAACATCAGGAGAAGGTGATAATGTACATATAGATCAGAGTACAGACTGAAGGGCTCCAACCCTTTCTTCTTCTTGCCTTTCTCCTTCCCCCAGAGAGTTGAATAGAATAGTACATTCCTATTTACGTTAGAGGAAGCTCATTCAGAAATAAGAATCATCTTCAAAGGGTTGTTTGTCCATAGTCACCAGTTTTGTTATGAAGAGTTGATGGAGCCTGCCTGTGTGCAAACCCCAGCTCTGTGGCCCTTGATGAACAATTCAACCCTCTATTTCCCTACATGTAAAATGGGACGAGTAATTGCACCTGACTTATTGGTCATTGTGATGGATGTAAATGTAAGGCACTCGGAATCCTATATGACACTAACTCTGGCATAAAATGCATGCATGCCCTCAAATCCCTCACACTTTTGACACCTCAGTACAACAGAAGGCTTTCCCACAGTTTTTGTTTAATGTTTAATTTCCCTTTAGCCTTACCTCAGTTTTATTTTTCTGAGACAGAAAAGTATTCCAGGAGCTATGCAGTATATAATAATGCTCAATACAATTTCTAAAAGAACATTATTCCAAAGCAAAAGTGTTTAAAAAGAAATATGTTTAAAAAGCATATTCTGGGGGTGCCTGGGTGGCTCAGTGGGTTAAGCCTCTGCCTTCGGCTCAGGTCATGATCTCAGGGTCCTGGGATCGAGCCCCGTATCAGGCTCTCCACTTAGCAGGGAGCCTATTTCCCCCCCTCTCTCTGCCTGCCTCTCTGCCAGCTTGTGATCACTCTCTCTGCATCAAATAAATAAATAAAATCTTTTTTAAAAATTTAAAAAATTTATTAAAATTAATTATTATTATTATTTTATTATTATAAATTATATTATTATAATTATTATTATTATAATTTTTATTAAAATTAATTATTAAAAATAAAGCATATTCTGAAAAAGGTCAGCTATTATAATGATATAAAGATGTGTTTAATGTACTGTAATTTTCCATTTTTAGAAATTTTAAAGCAAGTTTTATCTTGAAGTGAGCTTGGCAAAGATCTCTCTCCCCTCCCCACAATTTTGTTTTTAAAATAATTATGGATTCCAAGTTCTTTTCTATTAGTGTAATTTAAAATACCAAGCCATAAAACATAAAAAATAAGATTGAGTTTCTTTGTATTCTCTGGACTTTTGTTGTTGAGGTGGATAATAAAGCAAAAGAGTTTTGAGGATTGAAATTCACTTGCTACTAACTGCGAGAAAAGCCTAAATGTGCTAGCAGATTGGGTGGTCCTGGGAGACACGTATTTAGACTCAACTGAAGCAAGAAAGGAAAGAACAGATGGAAAGAATTTCTTTCACCCGTCTAAGCCCCTGATGTCTGCATGTTCTCTCCATAGCCCTTCTCAATGAAATATTATCAGGATCAGGGTCTTTTTTTTTTCTTTTCCGTTTATGGTTCAGCTTTATCTCTTAGCTCTGTCTTATAAGTTAGGACCTGAAGGTCTTATACTATGACAGATAAGATTTTTAAAATATAATTATTATAGATCACTCCTGCAAATACGATGTCTTACCCAAAGGAATTAATCTCTAATGGTAAAAATCTGGTACATCGTAGGTGGTGGGAAAGCTATTTTAGGGCAGGGGCACCCCTCAGATCACTGCAATGGCTTCCTAATCATCTGCGCTGGTGAAGACTGGGCTAATTATAACAGTGGGGCTACTGACAGGAGGACACAGAGGAGACAAAAGAAAATAGAGAAAGAGAACTCTTTTTTGTGAATTATACATAAAATGTGTCTTTCTCTTCTAACGGGAGGTAGGAAAAGAGGCTGTTCTTCATGCATGCAATAATTGGGGATGGGCTAGAGAGAAGGGATGTCTAATTATTATCCAACATGTCCTTAGGTTTATTTTATTGTGAATAGCTTTGCCTATATTGCATTTTAAAAGGAAAGAGAAACAAACCTTTTCTCTCTTTGCAGCTGTTGTATCTAGATAATGGTCATATAAATTTTAACTTATTATCAAAGTTTTATATTTAATTTGCTTTTTTTTAATTTAACACTCAGATTTTTTTTTAAACCAAATCTATAAACCCATCACTTGCCCTTTCAAGGATTCTGCTTAAGGAAGAATACAAAGCTTAATATATTTTTAAAACTCTAATATACAGTAAAATACAGAATTTTTTTTGAAAAGTATATATAGCTGAAAGTTTGTCTATAATAGTGTTTTGAGGGGAACCTTATTTTGAAGCTATTAAATTTGGAATATTGATCCTTATAAATTCTTTACACACTCAACTTTTCCTCTTAAAAAAGAGATGTGTGAAATAAGGACAGAGATTTTTTTTTTTTTAAATACCATGACATTGTGAACTATAGCATCAAATAGTTCTGGTTAAATAGCTTGCAATTTGACTCTTCTGAGCAAAATCAAGCTTTCAAAAATTTTTATTTAGTATCATATTAATTTAATCTCCCTAAAACACAAAATCATGTTTGATACCATAAAATATATCACAAGGCTCAATATGATGTCTGGAAAGAAATTACTTCAAACCAATGTAGCAATCCAGAGCACAGCTGTGGGAATAACAACAGCTGGCCACAGCCAGAGCATCCAATCCTCCCAGGCCCATCCCTGGAAAACTAGGAGAGTGGTCAACAGCAATAGTGAGGTCTCTCAGAACAAGAAGATGCAGCCTGTGGGGTGGCATTTGAGAATGAGCCTTTTTTAGATGGGAATGAGTTTGGCAAGAGCAAGGAGTAACTGTATAGGTAGACAGACGTAATAGGACCCTGAATATGAGTAACAAAGTTGGATTCTAGTTCCCATAAATGGAAACCGTGTTTCCCAGAATTAGCCCAAAACCTAGTTCCCAACCCTGAGTCAGAGAGTAGTATTGGATGACAAGAATGGCCTTAAGGACCAGACCCTCTGAAATCCTTCCTCAACAAGGTTAAGATAAGCCAGGAAAAACTGAATGGAGGTGAGACTATCACAATCAGGTGGCCCCAGCTAAGGGAAGATGCAGGTGTAAGTTGCAAGGTCTGACAGCAGAGACGTAGTGGAAACTGTAATTAGTTTTAACTGTAATTAATACTCACTGAGGAATGTGAAGGATAGTGTTGGGTGAAGGTTTTCAGGATGAGCAGAATTGAGATAAAAAAGGAGCAGAGGAAAAGGGCATTCCAGGCAGATTTCATGGAAGTAGAATTGGCCCAAATAATGACATGTTTTGGGTGCCATCTTGAGGAATTTAAACTTTGTTCTGTATGCACTAGCTGGCATTGAATATTCAAAAGGGGACTACTTGGGCTTAACTTACCTTTTGAAAGATAACTTTGGAGACAGTATGATAGATTTGCCTTGTTGTATGGGAAAAAATTAATAAGCCTTCAAACCGGGACAGGAGTAGCATAAATCATTTAAAGAAATGCAGCATTAGAAATCTGTATCATTTGGTGAAGGTTTGAATATTGACATAAAACAGTTAAACTTCAGGGAGAAAAAGACCTGTCCCCAAATTCTGCTGCTTCGTAGGCTGCCCCAGAATTTTCTGGGTGCTGGGATATACAAGCAAGATTCAGATTAGCTGCTCCTAGGAAGAGCCTGAGAATTTCCACTTCGAACAGTGGTTTAGGAACAATAATGGCATACAGTGCTCAGGCTCTGACAGGGCAAGTGAATAAAAAGACACAGGGAGCAATGCCTTGACCTGGATAAGGATTGCATTGCTGTGATCTATTCGCAATAGTATCAAAACACATATTTACTATTTATGTACTTTTTATATGTATTCAAGCTTATCAAAGTTTATCAAGTTTATTAAAGTTTTATTAAAAATATATAAAATGGAGGGGCGCCTGGGTGGCTCAGTGGGTTACAGCCTCTGCCTTCGGCTCAGGTCACGGTCTCAGGGTCCTGGGATCGAGCCCCACATCGGGCTCTCTGCTGGGCGGGGAGCCTGCTTCCCTCTCTCTCTATCTCTGCCTGCCTCTCTGCCTACTTGTGATCTCTGTCTGACTTGTGATCTTTGTCTGTGAAATAAATAAATAAAATCTTGAAAATGTATATATATAAATGGATAGAATATTGAATAGCAAAATAATAATTTAAATTAATATTTAATTTAACATTAAAATGTGAACTTACTATTGATTCTATTAATAAAAAAGAAAATGTGGGAAATTGTATTTTACATATATTAAAAATTCACCTTCTTTTCATGTCTTATCTGAATATTTGCAACCATTAATTTTATGTAAGGTCACAATGAAACTATCAAAAACTGCCGCTCTAACTCTGACAAGGAAATACGACGAACATACTCCTTCACCAAATAAAAAGTTACATTAGAAATTCATAACAAATGTAAATATATAATTTTAAGTGTTTTTGTATTTAAAAATTAAGTTCATGAGCAATGTAAGAAGTTGCAAAAGGAAAAAAAAATAATGATAAGGCAAAGTAGGAGAAGATAATAATCAGTGAATTTGGAAGCAGAAAAAGAGACGCATGTAAATGAAATGGTGCTTTTGTGCCTGTCATTATCTATTATCACACTACACAAAAATGGCTTGACAGAGTTTCACCAAATTAAGGAAGCATGCAGTCTCTAAAGAATGTACGACACCAAGAATGAACCCTAAAGTAAACTATGGAATTTGGGGGATCATGACTTGTCAGTATAAGTCAATCAATTGTTTAAAAAAAAAGTGTACAAAAATAAAAAAGTACGTAGTCTATACAACTCTCTCACAATATGTATATGCTCTACTGAGCACTTCACTGAGTTAGGCATTCACTGACCAGAGCACTTGAGGTCTATATGCCTACAGATTGGAAAAGATATGCCAAGAATATTAAGACACCACAGAAAGAAACAGCAAATAGGGGTTTCAAATTAAGTGGTGAAAAGAGGTTGTGCTAACTTGTAATATTTTATTTGGCGATAAGCTGTTTCTCAAATAGGTAATGCTAAGTAGCATGCTCTAAGTGAGAAACAGAATTCATGATTTTAGTGGTTTTCCTAAGCAATACAGAATATTTGTGAGATATACATATGATGAAGAACTTATACCTAGAATATATAAAGAAATGTTTAACCCATTAACGGGAAGACACATCTCAATTAAAAAAATGGACAAAAATTTATGTTTCACCAAAAAAGATATACAAATAACAGGTGAGCATGTGAAAAGATGTTCGATATCATTTATCATTTGGAAGGTGCAAATTAAAGTCACAATGGAACAACATTGCATATCTATTCCAATGGCAAAAATGGAACAGATTGCCAATAACAAGTTTTGGTGAGGTTATAAAGCAACAGAAAGATTCACACTGCTGGTGGGAATGCAAATGGTATAACCACTGTGGAAAACAGTTGGGCAATTTCTTACAAACGTATACTTGTAAGACCCAGGACCTACACTTCCAGATATTCACACAAGAGAAATATAAACATGTACCACTAAAAGAGATTTGTACATGAATGTTCATAGCACATTTATTCATAAGAGCAGAAGATCTCCTTCCAATGATGACAAGATAAACAAACGATCAGATATCCAGTCAACACCATGGATACATTTCCCAAACAATATGCTGTGTGAAAAAAGCCAGACACAAAAGCCCGTGATTAGCATGATTCCATTGATCTGAACTTCTAGATGAGGCAAAACTCTAGTGACACAATGCAGATCAGTGATTGCCTGGGGGTGGGCTGGCAGAAACAAATTGACTGCAGTGGGGACAAAAGGGAACTTTTGGGGGGGTGAAAGCCTGCTTCCTACCGAAATAAGCCTCCTCACCATGTTGGCACAAAGAAAAACTTCTAGGAAGTCTGAGTTGTGAGAGAAACCTGAGTAGGAAAGGGAAAGGTAACGAAACCAAACCAAACCCAAATAATCTTTCAAATCTGTCCAGGGTAGGTTGTACATGCTCTGAAGTGTAACAAACACCAAAGAATCTTGTGAGAATTTCTATGATAACTATTGCTCTAGTTTATTTTCGTTAATATTCAGTTCTGCTTGGAATGTCGACTATATTTTTTAAAAGGAATGACTTCTTTAGCTATTCAAAACATAGAGAGGATTTGAATTCCCTCCATTTGGAAGGTGGGCATTGGGTCCAGCCTCACTCACTGCTTGAAAATAAGAAGAGTTTCCAACTGCCAGATGTTTACCCCTTTGTGCCTTGTACATGTCACCGTAACTCTTATCAACCCCTGTCGCGTGCAAGGGGGAACCGCGTTCATTCACAGAAGCCCAGGCTCTGATTGAAGAGCTGGTGACGGTAGGTGGGAGGTGGAATCTGTGGGATTCCAAAGCCCCTGGAATATTTCCTCAAGGCTGGAGGCATTTTTATTTTTGAAATTTTATTTTTGAAATCCCAGCTATGCAGAGAAAAGGAGAGAAATGAGAGACTAAAGTGAATTCCTAAGCTTTCCAGCATCTGCTATCCAGCCTCACACATCATTAGTGCCTATTTAGTTGCTGAAGTTGGAAAGGTCAACTTCTGGCCAACTTTAAGCCTTTCCTGACTCTTTGGGGATAATCCCCAAAAATGGTTTTGTTAATTAAGTCTTTAGGAAAACTCTCATTCAGGCAAAATTCAGGCAAAATTTATCATTCTGTAATCTCTTTTGGAACGATTTATAAGAACACCTTGTCTTTTAGGTTATCCAGCAAGGGAGAGGGCCCACCCATCCTCTGTGGACTTTCAAGGTATGATTATTATTCTTATTTATTATTTCCACAGTTCAGAATATATGTATATATTTAGGAAGAACAAACTGTTTGCTCTAACCTTTGCTCTAAACAGTTACGGCTTATGCTAGGAAAACAAAATATATCAGGCCCAAGACACAGCACCCACGAGAGGTTTAATGTCAGAGGCGCAGGCCTAATTATTATTAATTTATTTTTCTGGCTTTGCTGTGGGAACCTTGGGTCTTGATTCCTCTGAGTCTTAGGATCATAATATTCAGGAAGAGATTCCAGCCACGGCTCTCATCCTAATCCCTAATTTAGCTCAAGAAACCAATAAGCTACAAATGGACAAACCGGGATGTTTTTCTAACCCTCAGCAGAGACTCAAAGCCCAAGAGTGTCATTCATCCCTGTGCCTCTCCTTTTGTTCTCACTGGGGTTAATACACCTGACAAGGTATCCATGTACCCATAGGAGAGGACCGTTATCACTGGGAACCAAATATGTTCTCTATTTTAATGTAAAAGTGGAAATACTCTATCTGTGAATCAAGACAGAGAAGTGTGATACTCAGAAATGCTGGGAAGGAGCTGGAAAGGGTTTTATAAATAAAAGGAAAGAAAGATTTTAAGGAGTCCCAGAAGTTAAAAATGTACTTTTCTCTTAGGTCTTATTTCTCAAGTCGGAAAAAAAATAAAAAATAAAAAGAAAAGTTTAATTTCTAGGCCTCCCAGAATTCCAAAAAGAACACTTCAAATCTTCTTAAGAATGATCCTACAAGGGGCGCCTGGGTGGCTCAGTGGGTTAAGCCTCTGCCTTCGGCTCAGGTCATGATCTCAGGGTCCTGGGATCGAGCCCCGCATCATCAGTCTCTCTGCTCAGCAGAGAGCCTGCTTCCCTCTCTCTCTCTGCCTGCGTCTCTGCCTACTTGTGATCTCTCTCTGTCAAATACATAAACAAAATCTTAAAAAAAAAAAAAAAAAGAATGATTCTACGAGCCATAAAATGGACTTTGTATTTAAAGCCCTAAGAAAAGAATAGACTCTATATTTTAATATTAGTGATTAAGAGAGATGACCTTTTTACAATAACAAACCACTGACATTTAAGTGTTGGAGCAATGTCCCACAAATATACTCTGAATACCTGAGATGAGAGATGGTTGGCAGAGCTACACCTTCCTCTTAAGGCAAAACATATGTGTTTTTAAAATCAACTTGAATTTTAAGTTTTGTTTATTGACTTCTACTCAGCCTAGATTTTATTTTATGAGTCATTTCACTTTTGCGGTATTTTGAAGCCCTTCTTTTTAAACCCAGGTGGTCAACCTTCGGAATAGAAAATATGCCGCTGAAATTTTAAGCTTTAAACCTCAAATCTATGAAATTCGGTGATTTTTTTTTTTGAAACTCAGAGGGTGTGTCCTATAATATTCATTCCTCAAATTCCTAACTTTAGAGAAATGTTTTATTATGTGGCACTATGTACTATTCCACACACACAGGCATATACATCTCTAATTTCTATAGATATAAATATAGATATATGGATGCATACATGTATAGGTATAGATGCCGACGACTCTTACCTATAATCCAGATTTGCTGGGATAAAAGTAGTTTTAGTCAAAAAGAAATTATCCAAAACTATTTCTTTCCTTTTGCATTACTGATGTGTAAATTGGGTATCTGTATGTAAACTAGAAATCTGATTTTGGTCAGGTGATTATCAATCTGGCATTAAATCAAAATTGCATATTGGGAAAGGGGAGAGATGTTCCAAATCATGTTCATGAACAGTTGCAATTATAATGTGGGCCATCTGCTTATATTTTGACCAAGGTTTTTCTTAATAATTTTTTTAAACTTTTTTTTTTTTTACTTATTTTTGTGTCTATTTTAAACTATTTTAAAAAAGAGAATATCTTTTTTATCTAAGATCTCTGGTAATAGTAAAATAAGTAAAAGTAAAATAAGTAAATAGTAAAATAAGTAAAGAAGTCAACCGCTAATTGTCAGTCAATTTCTTAGGAAAAGAAATAAATGCAGCAAAGTAAACACAAAATTCTAATTTTTAATCAGTCGGACACATCTCCAAAATGTAGACAGGAATAAACACGTAATTTAAAAATACTGATGTTAGCTTGACAAAATAAATAAAAAATTTCCAGAGGGCTTGGTCCATCTTGTGTGTAGTCATTTCTAGTAGAGGCACACATGTGGATTTGATGAAAAAAATAGAAAAATATGTTAATGTCATAATAACAACAGCTTCTCATTTTTCCCCTGGTGAAAGAAATATCGGAAGTGACTTCTCCCTGCTTCTCTGAGTAATGAACCGATCCCGGAATGTCGGAGGGAGAACACAGCACATTCTGAGGAAATGTGGATGGAACTGATGTTCTATCAGATGTGCTAAAAATATCTCTGTGCTAGGAATTCCTGTGTTATCAGACAACACGGGAGCCAGTTTCTTGTCCTATGAACATTGCTGTGCTTTGTGGGAAACAGCCTACCCTTTTTATATTTAAAGCCCATATCGTGCCTTGTCTGGAAACCAGAACAAGAAGTGGTGCTAAATTAAGAGATGTGCGGCATCTTCTCTCTTTGAATAGAGAATATGCCTGTGATAAATACGTTCTAATATATCTTGAAGAAAACCAAACTGTTACACAGGAAGAGTTTATTTATACTCTCCTGGAGGAAAGAGGAAATAATTTCAAAACTTATGTATTTTTCAGGAGAAACTGGTCACAAATCTTATCACAGATGATCTGGTAAGAATACTCTCCTTTTTCTTGCAGAGAAAAGATTATAATCATGACTTAAGTTGAAAGGAAACCTGAGTTTGGGCTGATGAAATAAGATGAACTCTGATAAAACTGATCTTATCTGATAAAATCTCTAGGGTGGGAAACCAGTTGCCTTATCAATTCTAATTATAAGAAAAAGGCCCTGACACTGCAGACCATAAAATTAAGAAAAACATTTTGCACATGAGAAGAGAATTTTTTAGGTCTAGTCCCAAGGCAGATCTGTCATAACTCGTAGATTTATCAGTGATGAAATTAGATACACTGGAATCTTCCTCCCATTAGTAATATTTACGGGCAGCATGAATGAACTTCCTGTGCAGACTTTTCAACTCTAAGACAATAGCATCCTCTTTCAAAAGATGGCACAAAACACAGAAAGTATATATCCTCATTTGTGCGGGAGGGTTTTTAATTCTGAGACATAGCTTATAGTAATATTCTAAGAGATTTACTAAATTTGGTCTCCAAATTGAAAATTGAATTTTTGTTAGTTATTAATGAATGAAACTTTCAGAGTTTGGATACAATTATTCTTCACTGTCAGTCACTCATTTTAAAATACTAGAGAGCAGGGCGCCTGGGTGGCTCAGTGGGTTAAGCCCCTGCCTTAGGCTCAGGTCGTGATCCCAGAGTCCTGGGATCGAGCCCCGCATCGGGTTCTCTGCTCAATACCTGCTTCCCCCTCCCCTCTCTTTACCTACCTCTTTGCTTACTTGTGATTGCTCTCTCTCTGTCAAAAAAATAAAATCTATTAAAAAATATTAAAATAAAATACCAGAGACTGAAGAATAGTAATAATAATAATGTTATCAAACACTAGATGTTTTAGGCTTTTTTTAAAATATTTATTTATTCATTTGACAGAGAGAGATCACAAGTAGGCAGAGAAGCAGGCAGAGAGAGAGAAGGGGGGAAAGCAGGCTCCCCGCTGAGCAGAGAGCCCTATGTGGGACTCGATCCCAGGACTCTGAGATCATGACCTGAGCTGAAAGCAGAGGCTTAACCCACTGAGCCACCCAGGCGTCCCTAGGCTTTTTTTTTTTTTAAGGACTTCTTATTATTAACTCATCAAACCATCATTTAAAGGAAAAAAAATAAGAAAGTAGGTACAATGAGTATTGACTGTCGTTTTGCAGATAAGGAAACTGAGGCAGCCTGCCCAAGGTTGCAGGAGAGTCCAGGGGCAGAGTCGGGTATTAAAATGAGACAGTCTGAGTCTGACAACCATGCTCTCCAACACCAGGTTGGTCTGCTTAAGACCTTTTAAAAGATCATTAATTCCGCTTTTTTCTACCTTGGTGATGAAATCATACATTTGCTGTAAAGCAATGGCTGTCAATTCTCTTCAAAATGTTTCAGTTGAGTTTTTACCCTGTGTTCCTCTTCTTCTTTTATTTTATCATTCTATGTACCTTTTCTTTAAATAGGCATGATAAAAAATTACAATTTTTTTACCTGAAGGAAAAAGTTAATGGAAAGACCTATTGGGGTCACATGTTAATATTTACCTTACTTTCAATTTTTTGGTAATGTGATTATCTTATTATTATAATGGGATTTGAGAAGTTGTAAGCTCCAGATGTTGCTTTGAAGAATGAAGAGAAAAACTCCATTCCTTGCCATTTTTAGTTCCCGAAAGTTCTTTTCCTTCCCCTTATAGCACTCATTCATGTGCTTACCAGAGTTTTTAAAAGATTTTTGAATGTTTGCAAGTGATTCACAAAAGGACCCCTGCATTTTTCCTGTTCCCTGAATAGCTTATGGACTTCTGGGTGGGGACAAACAGGAAAAATACTGTCTGTGGAACCTTGCCTAGGTTGGCTGATGAGGAGAATAGAAGCTGCTACAGCTAAAACTAGAAACTGTGGTTTCTCCAAAAATGGAAGAACCTTCTGTCAACAATTGCAGTGGGCTCAGATCTAGCTAGACCGCCATGGAAGGTAGACATGGGATAACAAACAGAGACCGGTCGTTAACGGCATTCTATGTACATTCTAATCATAGAGTTGAGCACAATTCAGTCACCTAAGTTATAGCCTAATCCAATGAAAATTATACATGTTATTGTTCCTTTCTGCTGAAAATTCAAGAGGGAGAGAAGAATATGTTTGTGCTATAATGTTACGAACATAAGAAAGTGCTGCAGATGTTTCCGTTTTCAATGGGTAAAATATTATTGTTTCGTGTTTTGCTATTTGAATGCAGCAGACAATAGCTCTAACAAGTATATCAATAGACAGTGGCCTTCAGAGCACAATAGATGTGCCTAGTAGAGGTTTGTTCTCTCTGAAGCTAATCTTCAGCAACTGCAAAACAAATTTTCTTTTTTTTTTTAACTTTATTTATTTATTTGAGAGAGAGTGAGTGAGAGAGACCACAAGCAGAGGGGAAGAGCAGAGGCAGAGGGGAGAAGCAAGGCTCCCTGCTGAGCAGGGAGCCCAGTGCGGGGCTCCTTCTGGGGACTCCGGGAACATGACCTGAGCCGAAGGCAGACATTTAACTGACGGAGCCACCCAGGCACTCAAATAAAACAGTTTTCTGTGTTCACTCCATTTCATAAATTTGAAAACATCCCATTCCCCTTTGCTCCCTGCCTGTCCCAAACCTTTGATACCGATTTTGTTATTATGCCACATGAAGCAGCCTTTTAAGAAGGATAAATAAAGAAGCTCTTAAATGTACCTGTTTTGTTGGAGTCGTGGACACCCACCATGCGATGTTCTGCTTAGGTTCTTCTGAGTCTCCCTAGAGTGCTGGGAGTTTGGTCAGTGTGGCAAAAATGACAGGAGATCCCACTGTCTACTATGGCCTGAAATATACCAGATCTGTTCCCAGTAGTAGAGCAGTCTCATTCACACCTGAGGCAAAGGGCTGTCGTCCAGTTATCACTCATGTCCCCCTGCCCTGCCTTGACAGTAGTCACCATACGCTGGTGATGAACAGGCAGCCATGGTGGGGGGAGGAGTGCTAATTCCAGTCTTTGTGGACACCTGTCTTTGGCATATCATGGGAGTTTGCTAGCTTTCAGAAATTCCAACATGTGCCACAGTTGTTTCTGTTTCTAAGAGAGGAGGACTCTTCTCCAACTTAGCAGGACCGTGATGAAAGCATGCGCGATGGGAGCCCACAGTCATGGTAGCTTCTGTGAGGCATCTAGAGACAAATCATAAAGATGGAGATGCATAAGCCCTACGTAGGAGTGCAGGGGAACCCTACCTTGGAATGTTTCCTGTACATTTTAATAAGTTTTAACTTTTAAATATCTTTTTCCAAGGCTATCCTTCTTCCCAAGTTTCAAAACTCACACTGAGAAGCAGAATGTAGTGACGTTTCTTCAGAAAACATGTCCTAAGCCCTTCTATGTGACAGGCACTAAAGTAAGGAAGATGGAAAGACAGCTCCTGTCCAGGGAAGTACAGTCTGGTGACATGTCAACAATTTGAACTGAATTAAGGAGAGCAAATCAAGTTTCTTACTTAACAGTGACAAGAACAAACAGATGAATTTAATAATCAATAAGAGAATTTTTGGCAATTTTTCAAATCCAGCAAGCAACAGAGAACATCACTAAACCAGTACTGAAGTGAAGCCAAAGGCGAAGTAAAGAACCATTAACTTTTCTTTACTAATTGGATAATACTTCAGGGTTAAAGCTTTCTGATACTATTAAACATTGGTCTAATCTCTGTGTCTAGAAGGGAGATCTGCCAGACAATTCCTGGTTAGTATGACTACACTCAATTGTCAGCTCTGGAAAATGTTGTCTTTTAATTTAAAAAACATTCCTTCTGGATCCGTAGATAGTTTCTGGTGTTCAATAGAATGAAATTACTTTTGGTGGTGGTTGTTTTTAAGACTAACATGTTTGAAAATAGGCAAGCTTATGCACTCAGGGTTAAGATTCCACACACTTTGTAAAGTACCATAACCCCAGGTTTGGGGTTTTTGTTTTGTTTTGTTTTGTTTTGTTTTTGTTTGTTTTTTGTTTGTGTTTTGGGGGTCAGAGGGAGAGACAGAGAGACAGAGAGGGAGCACACGCAGGGACAGAGACAGGCAGAGAGAAAGCAGGCTCCCCGCTGAGCAAGGAGCCCTACACAGGGCTCTATCCCAGGACCCTGAGATCATGAGCTGAAGGCAGCTGCTTAACCAACTGAGCCACCCAGGCGTGCCCCCTAACCCCAATTTCTGAAGGTAGTCAGCGTCTGGGAAGAGCTCGGCTCCTTTCTGCACAGTCTGCAGGGGTGGGAGACAGAGCAAGGAGGGCAAGGAGCTGGGCCACCTACAGCACACCTTTCCCTGCGGCCAGTCAGCCAAGGGGCACCTCTTGGGGATGCTCAGATCCGGCCAGGTGGCGCTCAGGCCCAGGCCCACAGGCTCCTGCTGCCATTGCCGCCACTTCCCAACTGCCAGGAAGGCCCCTAGAGTGCGGAGGAAGGCCTTCGGGAAGTGGGTCATTAAGGCGGCGTCTGCCTAGCAGCGGGCGTCAGGACCTCGGTTGTCTCCCTGACCTAGATGCAGGAGGATCAGATCTGCACCTGCCTCAGACGCCAACCATGTGTTGGTACCGCGCAGCGTGCCTTCCAGCCCAGAGCTGTGGCCGTGAACCCCGAGTGTGTGGGCTGCCAGCTGTCACTGTGTGCTCTCCGAGTGGCTGCTGGGGCCCCTGGCCCCCAGCTGCATGCAGATGGAAGGCTCCAAGGAAGCTGGACAGCAAGGATCACACCTCAGAACCCGGGTAAGATCTGTGCGTCCATCCCTGGGTCACGCCTCTCAGGGAAGACACAGCGGGGTCCCTCTCCTCCTAACAGTTTCCATTCAGACCTGGGGTCACGTTTGTTTCCCACTTCACATGTAACATCTGAGTTGCTCTGTCCCCCTTAAGTGGCACCTTGAGTGACGGGCAGAGTCAGATGTTCTACTGCGGACTGGGTCCTAGGATTCACGCCCCGCAAAGGCAGCTCCGGAGGGGCTCTGGGAATACAGACAGTCGACTTCTGCCCGTTCACCACAGTAACACTTCTCATTTGGTAGCCCTTATCTCAGTACTAAATCAAGAACAACAATAGGAAACACTGACCTAGTGCCAGGCCCATTCTAAGAGTTCCCATTTAATCCACGATGTGGTACACTTTCTTGTGGCACCCTTAAACTGTGTAATCTGGTAAATATTGTAGTCAGGAGAGATTCTTAACCATATGATTTGCTGACTCTTATTTATATAATAATTCTTGATGTGTTTGCTTATCTCCTCCAATTTAGCAATTCAGGATCTTGCATACCTCGATAAATACAGTGGATTAGAAAACCTGGTTTTGAAAATGTCGTATTTGGAGAAAACCTCACTTATGCAATGTGCATGCTGATATCAGAAAGTTCTCTCTTGGACTGTCAAGCTAGATGCAGCCTCCTTTTAAGTTTTCTGTAGAGTTTTATTCACTAGGCAAGATACACCATGTCCTCTTGTGTAACACCCCAAATTTCAAGACCTTTTACCGAAAGTCCCTTTTCTATGTCACAGCTGTCATCATTGTCTCTAGGGCATATTATTGGAGTAGCATCTTGGAGAAGGCCATGCTCTGCTTTGCTCTCAAAATCCCATAGGAAAAGTCCATCTTCTTTGTTACGATGACATACAAAAATGTACCTCTCTGAAGTGTCCCCAGGCTCCCTCTTTTTCCATTCCTCCACCCTTAAGTTTAAACTCTTATGGTCTCAACCTCTATAACATTTTATTTAAAGTTCTCTTATAGTATGGGGGCACAGAGAAGAAGCAAGTTAGGAGGGAGTTCAGAATCATTGTCTGGCTTTAGTGTGGAATGCTGGAGATGTCTAGTAACAAGAAAAAGAAGGAGAAGGAGAAAGAAAAGAAGAACTTGTTAATGTGCATATCTAGAATTCAAAAAATAAAGATCTGAACTGTATTTATGGTTTGGGAGTCAACAACAGAAAGAAAATCAAAGGCACAGGAGGAGGTCAAATTATTTAAGGAAAATAGTTAGAGTAAGAAAACTGAGATGGTCCAGGAGAGATCCCCACCTTGAATCATAACCTCCTACACGTTCATTTTATGTATGTCACATTTATTGGGTGCAATTGCTTGAGTTGCCGCGGGATTCAAGTAATAATACATCCTACGAAGACTTCTTTTTTACACTCAAGTTATAAATAACTTATCACTAATGAGACAATGATATGATAAAAAAGAAATACAAGTAGTATCATTTAACATTAATGATAAAAGTGTCAGATAAATAAGACCGCCCAAAGGATGATGCTTAGAGAAGAGATATTAGATTATTAGAGAATATTTTTTTCTCCCCAATTCAGAGAGCAAGTATCTTTCATATTCACTATTTTCTCCCTTGAAGCTCAGAAGCAGGAGAGGTTTTGCCCCTCTCAGAACACCCTGCATGCTTACACAGATTTGAAGTTTCCCATGCTGAGTCATCCTGGGAATGTCGCACAAAGCTCATGACTTTCAGTGTTCTCGGATTCATCAAACACACGCAGTTTCTAATATACAGCCAGACGTAGTGTATGGATTCTCTCCTATTACACTCGGCTCATAACTTTCCATTTAAATCTTCCAAGTATTTACCCTTTCACCTAACAATTTCCTTTTTTTTTTTTAAATTTATTTTTATTTCTTTTCAGCGTAACAGTATTCATTGTTTTTGCACCACACCCAGTGCTCCATGCAATGCATGCCCTCCCTAAAACTCACCACCAGGCTCCCCTACCCTCCCACCCCCCCGCCCCTTCAAAACCCCTCAGGTTGTTTTTCAGAGCCCATAGTCTCTCATGGTTCATCTCCCCTTTCAATTTCCCTCAACTCCCTTCTCCTCTCCATCTCCCCATGTCCTCCATGTTATTTGTTATGCTCCACAAATAAGTGAAACCATATGATAATTGACTCTCTCTGCTTCACTTATTTCACTCAGCATAATCTCTTCTAGTCCCGTCCATGTTGCTACAAAAGTTGGGTATTCATCCTTTCTGATGAAGCATAAAACTCCATAGTGTATATGGACCACATCTTCCTTATCCATTCGTCTGTGGAAGGGCATCTTGGTTCTTATCACAGTTTGGCGACCGTGGCCATTGCTGCTATAAACAATTTCCTTTTGATCTGATTTTTCCCCATAATGAAGCCATCTGAGTCATGTTTCTCAAATGTGGCACAAACCACAGAAAGCCCCACAGATTGTCTATGTATTCTTGTAATATTAATGGGAACACTGAAAGTGTTAAAATCAAAGTCTTTAATCTATTTTCATTGATTATCACTGTTCTAATTTCTAAATGTGCATCACCTTAAGACTAAAAATAAGTATCTTATCATTAAGGATAAAAAACAAATAGAAAGAAATATAACAAAAACTCTTGTAAATAAAATCATATATTTGTGTTTCTCCCTTATCCTTCATTATATTATTCTCAATTTTTTTTTAACGGTTGCTTTTATTTATTTATGTGACAGAGAGAGAAAGCGCCCAAGAGAGAGGACAAGTAGGCAGAGTGGCAGGCAGAGGGAGAGGGAGAAGCAGGCTCATGGCTGAGCAGAGAGCCTCATGCACGGCTGAATCCCAGGGCCCTGGGATTATGACCTGAGCCAAAGGCAGATGCTTAACTGACTGAACAACCTACGCGACCCTATATTAACCCCACTTTACCAGTCCTGTGTTCAAAAGAAAAACCTCAACACTCAGAATTTGCTGAGTCAGTTTTTCTGCCTCTTTGCCACTTTCCTACTGGTGTTTTGTTAGCACTAGTCATACTTGCCTCTTTCCCACTTTCTCAGAGAAGACATTCATCTCCACCTATCTTCCCTCAACTCCCAGCTTCCTGTTGCTCTCTCCAGACACTGCTGGAAGCCATCTTGCTACTCTGGATCAAAGAAGGAAAGTGAAATCCATCTCTCTTCCAGTCCCTTTCCCACCTTCTCCTCCCTCCCCTCTTCTGCTCCTCCTTTTCTCCCAACTACCTTGGAAAAACAATTGCATAGGAAATCAGAAAGACCCAAACGACAATATTTTCCAAATTTAACTAAAATCATAAAAGACATCTTATGCTTGCCTTGGGATGCATGGAACAAATGGATTTTCATGTGAGAAAAGCAAATACAATGTTTTAAGAAAAAAAAAGAAATCAAAATGTAGCTGGACTAGGCATTGTGCATGCCTTACAGGGAATCCCTTACTCTTGACAATCGATCACTGTAATCTATGGATCTCATATTCCTAGCTCATTCTAGAACACATTCTAACTTACTTATTATTCCAAAATTTAGTTTCTTGAACTATTCTTACTGTTCTATACCTCATTCTTTACCCCATTTCTCATGACTCTCTTTACTACATATATCATGGCCCAAATTGCCATGTTACTTTCCCTTATCTTTGACTAAACAGATATCCATGTTTTCAGTGATTAACAAATATTTATCAAGAATTTACCATGTACCAGACGCTGTTTTAAGTGTTAGGCCTACAGATTTCAACAAGACAACTAACAGTCATATTAATAGACATATAGCATAATAGAAAATATAAAACTGAAAACAAATTAATTGGTATAAGGGAATAGAGACCTAAGGTGTAGAAAGATTATCTTAGAGCGTGTTCATAGGGATGCCCTCTCTAAAGAGAAGGCATAAGAAGAAAGACTTTAATGAAGTTGGTGGTTAAGACAGTCAAAAGCCTGGGGGTAGCACATTTTACTTTGGGGGAGTAGAGTGTGGTGCAGCAAGAAGAAGGCCCCATGGAAGGATTAATGTTCGGGGATCAGCAAGCAAGTCAGTGTGATTGAAGTCAGTTGGGGGAAGAAGAGGAAAGGAGGTTAGAAAGCTCACTAGGACATATCATTTAGGCCCATTTAGGCAGTGACAAGGAGCTAGAAATTTATCTGCAGTTAATATTTGGAAATATATTTAGACTGTATCACCTACCAGAAGGCACTGAAAAGTCTTAAGCAGGGAAATGACTTGAACTGACTTATTCATTTGGCCTCTGGGTAGGGTATGGAGAATTGACTGCAGGGACAGCAAGACAAGAAGACCCCTCACAGCATCCCTTTATCTCCTGGTCACACAGCCTTGGATGGTTCTCAGATGTAGTGGCTCTAACACTCCATCTTAACAGCTCACTGTCTGTCCCCCTTGAATGACATCCTCATGCCTTACTCCACCTGCTTCCTCAAACCCAAGACTCTGCCATCTTCCATTACCCTCAACAGGGTACTCCTCAGTTGGTCGCTACTACTGGAGAGCAATCCATAACCCCACAGTCAATTTGCACTTATGGGGGTACACTCTATAGCCTCCCTTTTACCCAAAAAATCCCACCAGTGCACTGAAATAGAACCTGTTCATTTCTTATATTTGACATTCATCATTTTTTGGTGGACCTAGAATTTTAAGCTCTCTAAATTTTAAATACCCAAACTCAGTGAGCATGCATAGAAACACAATTTTGTTTTAGTTTTGACTTTAGAAAGTTTTAAATAAAACAAATGTTCTTTCCTCAACTTCTATATCAATTTCAATGAGCTGCACAAACTCACTATAAAATGAAGACATCAGTTCCTGAAAAGTCTTGGAATTTTGCCTTAATCCATAGCTCGAAAAGTCAAGCAGGAATGTTACAGAAACATTCCAATCGATTTTGCACAGGTCAGGGAAAACCACGTTTTTTCAAACATCTTCAAACATCATGTCCCTTATTTATTTACAACGCCAGATATGCACAGGCTTCTGGTGTTGGTGGAATGCAGCTGACCCCGTAGAAATATTTCGGGCTGCTCAGTTACACTTTGAAGTCGTTAAAATTTTCCAGAGCAAATATCCAAAATTTCTGATAATGCGAGGTACATAACATACAGCAAGCACACTAGATTAAAACAGAGTCAAGTTTGTAGACACAGATGGTAGTTTTCAGTTATAAAAGCTACTACTATTATCCTTACTGAATAAAATAAAAGTGGCAGAGGAGGGGGAGGCTTTGAAAGGAGGATAAGATTCCTCATGACTTCCCTTGTGAACATGGGCCTCAGATCAGCCTGCAGTGGACATCAGAGGGATTCACGTTACCCCAGTGTGATAAATAATGAAACACAATGCATAATTGTCAGCAAGTTCTTAGAACCTTCTCAGACCCAAGCTAC
The DNA here is from genome assembly GCA_004024625.1 of Mellivora capensis. Taxonomy (NCBI): domain Eukaryota; kingdom Metazoa; phylum Chordata; class Mammalia; order Carnivora; family Mustelidae; genus Mellivora; species Mellivora capensis. The sequence continues at coordinate 121,026 of PISX010001951.1, read as the reverse complement.
CATGCAGAATGCATTACCTCAGGCTCCCCAGGGTCACGAGGGAGGTAACCAAGTGTTGAGAGGAGTAAATAGACAGTATTGTACCAAACTCCTGTCGTTATAACAACCCTCTAGAAAAACTGGAATTCCATGTTGCTCAGCTGCTTTCCCGACTCTGTTGGGAAAGAATAAATGGACTTTGCAAACAGCAACCCTGAGCGTGTAAATTTAGCATCTACTCTTAGTTTGACCATAGACCTGGCTGCTTAACTTGTGAAATAAATACTTTATCTTTTATTCTCACTTAACCTGAAAATATTTTCGTAATGTGGAAAATGCATGACAGAATGGAATACTTACCAAAGAGAGGTAAGGACACGGAAGGCCCAATTATATTATAGCTGTTTAACCAGGAGGGACTCTGGTACCCAGAACAGAAACAGAACTGAGTGCTTCTGTTGAGACAAGTGTCAAACTCTCCTACTTCAGGGACCAGGGAGATATCATAACTTTAAAGATGTCCCAAACTATGGACAGGTGAGGGAAGTCTGCTTCCTGTTCCTCCTGCCTGCTCCTGCCTGTTCAACTTCAAGGGCGATGTAGGACCTGAAAAAAATGAATGTCACTTCCCAAAGGGCCCAACTAGTTTTCAGGAGCTGTTCACAATTGTCTCCATCTAGCAGTGCACAGCAGTTAACACAGCACCAGCTCAGGAGGCAGAAGACGTGAGAATGGCCGTGACTCCCCAATGACTGGCTGATTATGTGACCAAAAGCCTTGGCTAACTGTCCTATTTAAGATCATTCTCCACTCTTCCTTGTCTCCCGAAATTCACTCTCTTTGTTTGTTTTGTAATAATACAACTTATAATTATTTTTACTTCCTTACTTGTCTCTACCTCCAATACATAAATTACATAAAGGCAGAGAGCATGTCTGTCTTGTTCAACTTTCTGTTTTCCAGTCCCTGCCTGGCACTTGTCTAGTACAAAATAAAAATTTAGGGAATATCTGTGGAATGAATGAGTGAATGAGTCTTTGAACTCATTTTTCTCACTTGTGAATTGAGGGAAGGGAGGGTACAATCTGCTTCACAGGGTTTTTATAATATCAAATAAAATCATACATCTAAAGCATATTAGGAAGGAAAAGTACGGTGAAAATGAGCTGTTGTTACTATTTCCTTCACAGGAACATCTTCTTACTCTAGAGAAAATAGAATTCCTTTATCTATAACCAATAAACAAATATTCTTAATGTTGTTTACTGTAACAGAGGGCTGCTAAACATAGGTTTCTGGTAAAGTAGCATTCAAAATTTAAAAAATAGATAATTTAATTATAGTAGGCAAGTAGATGGGAGAAAATTGCTTGTTTTCCATTTTAAGACTTTAATTGATATAGTATTTGACTTAATAGAATGCAATACAACCATCAGGCAATCTTTTATCTGAGTTCAGACACAATTCTTGATGAACTGAGAGAATGAACTTGAACTACCTATGGCACACCCATCTTTTTGTCTCACGTTTATATGAAAATGCGTTTGGATGACTTTTTAGTCAGAAAACAGATGTTCAATTTGAATTCAATATCTCTTTGGAAAGGAAAGACATTTAAAATACAAACAAGTATTTTTAAGCCACATTTGCTAGTGGATGAACTATTTAAAGATTTCCTAAGAGCCTTGAATAATAAGACATGTCATCCAAAAAAATCTTTGTTGTTCCTTTGGGAACTCAAACTATTTAGGGTTACATAATATTACTTCAATACATATGTAGTTGACTGTTAATAAACTGCACAAATGTCACCATTTCAACTAGACATTCTCAGAAGAAAATATAAATATCTAAGATAGGAAAATAATTTTATTGCCACAACAACCCCGGCCAAGATCTACACTTATCTATGTTGAAAGACCAACTGCGTAAAGAAGTTCCAAATTTTATTTTTAGGAGACTATGAGAAAAGCATTCCAAAGGACATCCATGGGACATTTCTCCCACGTTTTTATTTAAAATTGCATTTCATTGCTTGAGAGTTTAGTTATTTTGTGCATTCTGAATAATATCATTTTGAGAAATGCTTGTTGCAATGGGTTGTATTTTATCATTAAAATCTGGTTTGAGTAAATTCCATTCCATTGAAGAGAAACATTTATTGAGCACTTACTACGAGTTAAGCATTGCTCTAGATACAGGGTAAGGGATAGCACAAAGAAGTTTGCACTGTAGTGGGGAGAAAAATATATACTTGATGTCGGGACAATGTAGTTTATGCAACATTAGAAGGATAGACTGACTTGGGGAGGAGCTCCACTTCAATGTCCTCAAACTGAGCACATTAAGAAATACTTCCTGGGGCAAGTCCATCCTCCCTGTGTCCTGGAGGCCGGATTCTTACTCAGCCCCATATGGTCATTATGATCAAGCAATCCCATCACGTTCTCTACCAAAGCATTTCCTGATTACATTTTAAAAGCCCATTTTCAGTATTTCGATCTTTACATTTCCCCCTCTCATGTTCTCCCTGCCTGCGTAATGATTCCAGGCACAATAGTTCCAACAAACGCAAATCAATAATCTATTTCCTCACCACTCCTACTTTTCACTAAAGGAGCTAAAAGAACGAAGTTTGGTTTGCCTTTGTTTTGCTCTCCTGATTGCTACTCGAGTTACTGGAACCTCCAGGACACACTTAAAGGATCCTGGAGTTCTGGATGATAACAGAATCATATTTACTAAGCCTCCACCCAGTTCTCTGGTTATTCTCATCTCTGCCTTCTTTCCTCACTTGACTGTTTCTCCTCGTGTTCTAAGCTTTGATCACTCTGTCTACACACAACTGCAGGATTCTGAGGCATTCTCATCCTCCTCAAAAAGGGTGAGAAACATGAAACATGAAAAGAGTATTTTTGACTAGTGTTCATACTTATCTCTAATGCTTACCTTTCACAAAAGCTAAGATCAAAACATTCTTGGCTTCCGACACTTTGCACTGCAACAGCTAGTAGTGGAATGAGGGTGAGAAAAAGTAGCCAGTGATTTTAAGTTGTGAAAACTGGCAGTCTAGTGCTGATTCCAGGAGGACTGTAAAGAAAATGATAAGCAAAACTTTTTGAGCCTGAGGACCTGTGCATGTTTTTGGAAGAAAGATCCATAGCTCTCATCAGATTCTCAGAGCCGTCCAGAACATGGGAAAATGGCTAAGAGTCAGTTGATCAGTGGTCATGATGCTCACGTAATTCAGGGCTCTTAATAATCTGTATAGTGATCCATATTTCATCAAGTCCTCCTTTCTCTTTCAGTACTTATTTATTTTTTCTTTCTGGTGTTAATTTTTGCCTCCTACTATTCATGAGAGCAGCCCAGGAGCCAAAAAGCACATAGGTGACCACAAATCTGCATGAGACTCAAGGAATGATGGAGGGTGACAGAAAAAGAGACTTAACTACAGAAGGACCTATATTATCCATGCTATTCTTCATGTCCCTTCATCAGTAATTCAGAGGACCTACAGAGGATCGTATAGTTCCTCCTCCCCTGAACAATGCTTTGCCCCCACGAATATTGCCCTTCAGCTGCAAGCAATGCACAGCCATCTTGTAAGTATATATTCTATACTGCACCCCCTCAAAGCACTCCGATCAGATGGGAACAAAGTAGGAAGATGGCAGTATTTTGGAAAACACACTTGAGCATAAATCTTTGCATGTACATGGAGTTCTTCCACCACAGCCCTCACCTCAGGATGGCTCGTTGCTTGAAAGCCTTGTAGAACATCTTCAGAACTCATTTAGACTTATTAGTACAAAGCAAAGGTTCTCAACATTGGCTACATTTTGGAATCCCCAAGGGAGTTTTAAAAATGGCTGACACCAACACTCCAACTTGAACATTCTGATTTAATTCTGGGCTAAAGCAATGATTCTTACTCTAGGTCATATATCAGAATCACCTTCTGGCCTACATAGTATTATTATCCCCAAATTACAGACTTAGAGATTTAAGTGATGCTTTTGCTTCTCAGTTTCATAGAATTTGATGCCTAAATAAAATTGTAAATTACTAGTCAGCACTGACTTTCAGGACAAAAAAAAAAAAAAAAGTCAGAATCCTGACCCTTATGTCTATAAATGCCAAGATTTAACTGCTTACATCTAGTGAATATGTTAAAATACCTGTCTGTTAAATCTGTTTTTTTGTATCACATGAATCCATTGCCTTCCAAACCTCAAAGCCCATGGTGAGAAAGAGACTTTCCTTCTAAAAGTGTATTTCTTTCTTAGTTCCCCCAGTAGGACTAGAGGAGAACACTTAAGATGCAATTCAAAGGAAACTTATAGTGACTCAGAATTTCTGGAGCAGTAGATTCATGTTTAAAGAAAATGCACGCACATCATCCAGTCTGTACTGACAGAATTCATTGTTTAATGATTTTATCAATATTATATTATTACAAATGAATCCATATTGACTGGAAAAAATGTATTCACCCAAATCACAAAGATGCTATTGTTGTGGTCTACAATGGCTCCCCAAAGATGTTCATGTCCTAGTCCCTGGTACTGATGACTACGTACTCTTACGTGACTGAAGAGACCTTGTAGACATGACAAAGATTAAGAACCTTGAGATTGCAAATCATCCTGAATTATCTGGATGGTATCAATCTAACTGCATGAGTCAGTAAATGTGGAAGAGATAAGGGGACATGAGAGATGTGGTTTGAAAAAGATTCTACTCATCCTTGCTGATTTTGAACATGGAGGAAGGAATAACTAGCCAAAGAGTGAGGGCAGCCTCTAGAAGCCAGTAAAGGCAAAGAGTAATTTTCTTAGAGCTCCAGAAAGAAACACAGACCTGCTACCACCTTGATTTGAGCCCAGTGAGACTTCTTATTTACTGTACAACAATAAATTTGTGCTGTTTTAAGGAACCTAAATGTGTGACCCTTTGTTCTGGCAACAATAAAAAACAAATATAGATACAGTTCTTGTTCTGCCATCAAATCACTGTTAACTGAAATCTTCACCATTAAAGAAATTTTCAGATCACAATGCCTTCAACTCTAAGTGGAGATGATGTTGCAGTTTTCAGAATAAATATATCCCTTTATTACTTCTGGTGGTTTTATTAATTATACTCTATTCTTTACACCCAGCTAAAACTATCATCAGTTGTAACACCAGTGGTTATATGGCCATTTGTTTAAATTCAGCCATTATTTGAACTCCATTTTTATTGTTATTTCAATGGTCCATTGAGTAAATGTTCACTGAGAGTCTGTACTTGCAAGGCATTTCCATTAGATATAGATGGAGGTTTCTAACCTGTAATTACATGTTCCATAAAATAGTGTTTTTGATCCCAAATAGAAGAACCTTAAGCCATTTTCTTGAATTTTTCTAAGTTCCATCTATGTAGCTAGGACTATTGAATGGTTAGTAGTTTCTTCAGCCCTTGTTTATTAAAAATGAGAACATGGACCATGAATTTAAAACACTTATTTTACAACTTTGATAAATTTTAGAAAATAATAAAAATGCATCGCTTCTCGGCCTTTTGGCTAAGATCAAGTGTAGTATCTGTTCTTATCAGTTTAATATCTGATACGTCCTCTATCCGAGGACAATATATTAAATGGATTTTTGGAGCAGGGAGATGGAATAGGAGCTTGCTCCGTCCACTCCGCGCATCGACCTGGTATTGCAGTACTTCCAGGAACGGTGCACCAAAAAAAAAAAAAAAAATAATAATAATAATAATAATAATAATGCAAAAATATTTTGAAGCAAAAGTTGAGTAAAATTTATTGTGACCACTGTTGAATATTAGTGTGGCAAATTATATATAAAAATAAGGGAGCAGGGACGCCTGACTGAGGTGTCCTCAGTTGGTTAAGCAGCTGCCTTCGGCTCGGGTCATGATCCCAGCGTCCTGGGATCGAGTCCCACATCGGGCTCCTTGCTCGGCAGGGAGCCTGCTTCTCCCTCTGCCTCTGCCTGCCACTCTGTCTGCCTGTGCTTGCTCGCTCTCTCTCCCTCTCTCTCTGACAAATAAATAAATAAAGTCTTTAAAAAATCATTTAAAAAAAATAAGGGAGCAATAGGTGGGGCTATATACGGGCAGGATTGGTTGCATATTGATGTTGGGTGATGGATTTATTGGGGTTCATTATAATCTTCTTTTGCTTTTATGTAGGTGTGAAATTATCCACAATATGAAGTTTCTAAAAATACTACACATGAGAAAGCATGACCATACATTTTTTAGTTAATGCCAATTTAAAAGAAAGTTGAAAACAACTAATTTTTTTCTATAAATTGATTCTTAAGTCTGTCCTCTCCTTTTTATTTTACCCGTCCCTCTAAATAAGATATTTATTACTTGGTCCCTAGATTCCTGCAATCAACTCCTACCTAGTACCCCTTATTTCAACATCTCCCCAAATCCATCTCTCTACAACAGTCATGCTATGCTTTATGCTATTCTAACACTGATAAACATTTTAAGGATATTCTGTATGTAAATTCCTCTGTCTTATTTTTAAAGTTTTCCCACACTTTTGGTCCAAACTCTTTATTTCACTTCTGTCTAACCCAACAGGTTCTAGAAAGTCCAGTTTCTTTATTCTTCCAAAAATGCCATTCATTCTTGTTACACATGGACAATCTTTCTCCTCTCTATGTATTCTAATTCTACAAGTCTCACAAGAGTGATTCATTTCCCTGAATAATTATTTAATTTTTGGACATTGAAATAAGCAGATTATAATATATATGGTTATATAGAGATACATATAAGCACATTATATATTGGATAGATATATAAATTATATAGATTATATATGTAAATAAGCAGATTATAAAAGATATATTAAATTATATCATATAGATTATATATATATAAATAAGCAGATTATAAAATATATATATGGATGTATACACACATAATATATATACACACGTAATATATATACTTTTTATCTTAATAGGTCTATGGTATTTACTTAATTTGACCAACTTGAGGTGTCAATCACTGAGGAACTGGTCATTTGAATATGCAAAATGAAGGGACCTAATAGAGTTCTTTGCTTTCTTCAATCTACTTTTTGGCATTAAATCTAAACCAAACTTGATAAATTCTATAATTTTGAGGTATTACGTAGAGGTAGTTTTTTTACTTTTTGGTTGTTTCCAAGTATCTCTAAAGATAAACAAACAAATAATAAAGATGATGAAAAAATGTAAGATAGATGTTTTTATTTCTTTCTCTTACAGTTTGGAATCCAGTGCCCTTTTGAGATGTTTTTTGCCTGCTGAGGACTAAGGCTGCCTAGAAAGTGTTGAGCTGGTTGACGCCCCAAGCATTTACTTTGGGGCCATTATCCCTTGTACAGTGCTTTCCAGAAACCCTACTTGGGTTAACCTCAAAGGAATGCAGTTTGCCTGGGGCCAAGACCTCTTCAGCACATCCATGAAAATCAGCAATGTAATTGGGTATACAATATCAATCTACAGAGCAATACAAGGGCCCCTTGATAAGATTAAAAAAAAAAAATCTTAGGTCCAGGGTGTCATGAGATCCAGGGTAAAATTGGATTTGTACTTTAAATTGCAATCATATTATCAAATAGTGGGTCTCTGTCCTCATTAAAAGATTCATACAGAATGTTTGTACTCTAGAAATTTTAAATATTATAGTACTTTATATCAAGTTAAATTGGCTTTTGCATATGGGCTTTACCATTCTTTGCTTTTCTTGAAGACTTGGCTGCTCAAATAGACAAAGATGTAGGAAAATTTGTGAACAACCTTGGAATTTATGTGTTCATAGGCTACTTTGAAAACCTCTATGTAGTCTGGGAGTGACTTCCACATATAATTTAATAAGCTCCCTCTCCCTCATTCCCTTCCCTTTTGTTTGTAAACTCTTCCTTTAGCATCTCTGAATTACTCTTCTTGTTCCCCTACCTCTTTCACTTCAAAATGCTTTCTCCATTCACCCATTCATAGGGTTTTTTAAAGACTATGGTCCTTAACCCAAGACCCAACAAGCTCTTTCACTCTGTTCACTTTTCATTTCTTTTCTACCTGATCCAGCTACCAAGCACCCCATGTTCTCCCAACCAGCTCTCTCCTGGTCTCATTCCCTGCAGTTTTGTGCTCAGATAACCCTGAGATACTTTCTCACTCTTACTCTCAATACTTATTCTTGCTGGTGAGGATGTGGAGTAACAGGAATTCTTATTTACTGCTGGCGGGAATGCCAAATGGTACAGCCACTTTGGAAGACAGTCTGATAATTCTTACAAAACTAAACATACTCTTACCAGGTGATCCAGCAATCATGCTCTTTGGTAATTATTCAAATAAATAGAAAAGTGACATCTACACAAAAACCTACACATGCATGTTTACAGTGGATTTATTCATGATTGTCAAAACATAGTAGCAAACGAGATGGCCTTCAATGGGTGAATGGGTAAACAAACTGGTACAATGGATGCATTATTCACTGATGAAAAGAAATGAACTACCAAGTTTACTAAATAAATGAGAGAACAAATGAATACAATGAAAAACAGTGTGGCAACCACTATGTCTTACTTCCAAAAGTATACTTTTTCATCTTTGTGAAAACACTATAAATAATAAAGAAAGCCCAATTTCTACTCTGACTTCCACTTTCATTAATTCCATCTCACCAACAATTTGACTGTAGTTTTCTTAGCAGTAAAATGTAGTGTCATGACTGCCACAATTCTTGAGATTGAACAAAAGAAACCAGAACATCAATATTCGTAAAATAAAGATGCTTAACTCTCATAGACAGGGGCACAGTAGCTATTCCAAACCTTTATTTCAATCTTCATTACACCAAACAGTCTTTCTTATTTTATTTTATTTTTGGTTTTAAAAATGTTTATTTATTTGAGGAGAGAGAGCAAGCAGGAGGAGAGGGGGAACAGGGGAGGAAAAAGAAAGGAGGGAGGGGCAGAGAGAGAAGCAGACTCCCCTGCTGACCAGAACCCCCCCCCCCCATATGGGGCTAGATCCCTGGACCCTGAGATCCTGACCTGAACTAAAGTTAGACACTTAACTGACTGAGCCACCCAGGCACCCCAATACAGTCTTGTAAGCTCCCACTTCACTGAGAAGATAGAAGCCATCTATCAATGTGAACTCCTTCAGGTTCCCTCATTATCTATCATCCATTGAAAATCTCCTTAAAAACTAGTGCCGTATGAAGGCAGGGAGAATTGCAGAGGTAACTGACACTGAGCACCTTCTCAGGTGCCAAGCACTACACTGCGCAATTACTCCCAAGCTCCAATAAGAACATGGACCTCTGGGAGACTATGTGGGTGTTCAATCCAAGTTAAAGTCTGTTTTTAGAACAGAGATTTGAGCCAAATTTCTTGGACTCCCAAACCCAAGTATGTGATTTCCACACCATTGACTCTATTCTAAAATTTTTTTGAACCCAAAAGAAATGTACTTTAGTCAAAAGCAAATCTTATTTTCACCTTTCTAGAAGATTTTTATCCAGAACAGCAGAGACTTGGGCGAATTGGACTAGTTGATCATTGAATGTAATAGTAAATGTGACTTGGAAGGCACCATTGAGTAGTCTAGTTAAGGCTTAGATATTTTTAGGACAAAAGCAGTTAAGTATTCTCTCACAACCAGTAACCACTCCTTTCTAATTGCTATTAAGAAAGTAAGAAGTTAAAAAGAAAAAAGAAAGAAAGAAAGAAAGAAAGAAAGAGAAAGAAAGAAAGAAAAAGAAAGAAAAAGAAAGTAAGAAGTTCACCAGATATTGTTGGCAGACATATGTTTAGAAAGTTCTATAAAAAAATTTTGAGTTGGTGGGACGCCTGGGTGGCTCAGTGGGTTAAGCAGCTGCCTTCGGCTCAGGTCATGATCCCAGCGTCCTGGGATCGAGTCCCACATCGGGCTCCTTGCTCGGCAGGGAGCCTGCTTCTCCCTCTGCCTCTGCCTGCCACTCTGTCTGCCTGTGCTAGCTCATTCTGTCTCTCTCTGACAAATAAATAAATAAAATATTAAAAAAAAATTTTTGAGTTGGTTATCCAGATAGAAAATCCAATTAAAAAAAAACAAAGTAAAACAAAACAAAACCAAAACCCAACCTCTTTATTCTTAAATGAATATAAAGATGGCATTAAATCAATGAAATTATCATTAGTGTCATTATTACTATACATGTGGTCACAATAACAAAGGGCTTAAATAAATCCCAGTTTAAATACATATTCTCTAATCTGTCACATTTGGAGTTGTTAGCAATGTTGATTTTAATAGAGTGTCTTTTTATTTAGAAAAGCTTACCATAATTATGTTGAGGCTTTTAAGCATGGTCTTAAATTGCCTTCTCTATCCTGCATCCCCACAGGACTTGTTTGAAATTTTCTTTTAAGTAAATGTTCATTTTAAAGAACCATTTCTCACTCTTGCAAGTGTGGCAGTAAACCATTTAATAAACTTGGAACAGCCTGGTGTGATGTTTATGGAAATAACAGTGACAGTTAACAATGGAAGCCAGGGTGGGAGTACCGGCTGTTACAAACATCACTAAACACGTCGTGCATCTCCCTTGTCTTCCGCACAAGTATTTCTGGGGAAATAGCAACTCTGCTCCATGCTAACCTGAATTCCCGTCGTTGTACCCTACACATCAGTCTCTCGAGGCTCGGGCTTACGGCTTATGGCTGAGGTTATCATCTTAGTGAGCCAAACAAGGCCACTGGCATAGAATGGAAATCAACAGAAAGGATTTTTTTTTCTTATATAGGAGAGACAAATGATTCATGAGCTCAGCAATAAATCATAGTGAATCAAAACAACTGAGCAGTAGGACAAATCTTAGCTGGAAAAGCTGGAGGTTTCCAGGGAAAGCAGTATTAAATATAAACCCTTTCCTATGTGTTGATACCTATATTGGCTTCACGAGTCTAAATCACTGAAAGTGATGACAAATCTAGCTTTACAACAGGCCAAATGCATCATTTCCTTCCCTTTCCCCTCTACACCACACCCTCCCCCACGCCAGCATTTAAGAAAAAAGCTGAGGACAGCAAACACAACCAGATTATACTCTAGAACTTCAGTCTGGCTTCTCCGAGATTTAGGCCTTTTTTTTCAGATAACAACTGTTTTGTGGGGAAGCAGGTGTATGATTTCTCTGTAGGACTTCTGACTTTGCTTTCTGTGATGTTTCTACATGCATACAGTAGTTCATAGACTTGTAGCTTTTAAAAGTCTTGCTTTTTAATTATCAGTGCTTTGCACATAATTTAGGATTCATGGCACATAAACCTCAGGGAATGACTAGTGATGCCAAATAGTGATAGAGCATGACTATCTGAGTCGGATTAACTCCAACAATTTTGTCATATCTGAATTTGGTTCTGGTGCCTGCTTTGTCTCTTCAGACTGCTTTTTTTTTCCCTTGGTTTTCCTGTGCCTTATAGTTGTTTTGTTTTGTTGTAGCTAAACATAATATATCAGATAATAGGAACTGAGAGAAATAGGCCTTTAGTGTGAGATTTTTGATGAACCAGTACAGAAGTTGGGCTATCTTTAGTACTTGCTGTTACCATAGGTGACAGAGGCTTGAAATTCCCCTAGTATCCTTGATTCTTGTCTCCTCTCTTGACCTGGGCTTCCCTAAGTATTCTTCCTAGAAGACATTCTGACTTTTGCAGCTCTCACCTATAATTCACTGCTGTTATAGGGAACTCGGTTTACTCGACTTCTCTGCTAAGGAAGCAGATATTGGCTATGCCTCTCTGGATTTACCTACCTCTCCAGATTTTAGTGTGTCAGATTGTCCTGTGATTTGAGTTCTCTGATAGGTTCTAGGAAAGCTGTTGACTTTCACTTTCTTTGCCTTCCTCTTGCTGTAAGGATGGGAGTGATGACTTCCAAGCACTTTTCAAAATATTGGCGCTGAAACCGTAAGTCCACCTATAGTCTCGGAAATCAGCAAATAGATTCATTTGTTTCTTTAATTTTACTTTTAGCCATAGCAAGAAGGATTTCTATGTTTTCAAAGTTAAAATGAAAATCAAGTATAGAAACGCGCGCGCACACACACACACACACACGCACACAAATCAATGAAGCTGAAAGTCTCTGAGATCAAAGGTACCAACAGGACAGCACTATCACACCCCCTAGTTGTAATTCAACACCCTTCTAAGTAAGACAAAGAGCATTGAGTTCACAGTAACATGAAGCATTCACTTAGTCATTCAACAGCTGTACCCCCTCCAAGAGCATAACAAATAACATGGAGGACATGGGGAGATGGAGAGGAGAAGGGAGTTGAGGGAAATTGGGGGGGAGATGAACCATGAGAGACTAGGGACTCTTGAAAAACCACCTGAGGGTTTTGAATGGGCGGGCGGTGGGAAGTTGGGGGAGCCAGGTGGTGGGTATTACGGAGGGCACACATTGCATGGAGCACTGGGTGTGGTGCAAAAACTATGAATTCTGTTACGCTGAAAAGAAATGAAATTAAAAAAAAATTAAAAAAAAAAAAGATCTCACACTTGGAAATTTCCCTACCAAAACACAAAACCCTTCAGCCCACCAACACTTCCACTTCTTTACTCCAGGAAGCTATATCCTGGCTTTTTAAATCCACTCCATGGCCTAGTAGTTAGGTTAAGTTCATCTTAGTTTCTGGGGTTGACTCCCACACAACTTGCAAGCACCAATCCTCTAATATCTAGCTACCGTTGATTATTTGCTCTTCACTAAAATATGCCTTTGCTGTTTCATTCATGTAGTTTCCACTATCTGGAAATCTCTTCTACCCTGCCTTTTGAAGTTCTATTCATTATGAATCCACTCAGTTCTGTGAGTTTCTGTCTTTAAACTATACAGCCCTTTACTTATACCTCTATTATGCACTTGCCACATTCTGCCTTTTATTTAAATTTAAGTGGACCAACTTTGTCACCTCTAGAAAGTGAGTTCTAATTTCCTCTAATTTCATGTGATTATATATGGTGACTTATACAATGGTTAAAAAAATCATCAATCTAATGCATAAAGCAAAGATATTAAGTTTGTACTGGGAACAGTGAGTTAGGGTTAGGGTTAGGGTTAGGGTTAGGGTTAGGGTTACAGAATTTCAGAGTTAGGAATTACAGCATGTCCAAAGCAACATATTAGATGAATACATTCAGGGAATTGGTTCTACTGATAACAAAGTCCCTGTTTTAGATTGGTTCAATATCCAGAGCCAAGAATCCTTAACTCTCTTTGAATGACATTACTCTTGGAGAATTGTTGCTCATGCTGAGACTCATAGGCCATCTTTTTTTTTAAGATTTTATTTATTCATTTGACAGACAGATATCACAAGTAGGCAGAGAGGCAGGCAGAGAGAGATGAGGGGAAGCAGGCTCCCTGCCACGCAGAGAGCCCGATGCGCGACTCGATCCCAGGACCCTGGGATCATGACCTGAGCTGAAGGCAGAGGTGTTAACCCACTGAGCCAACCAGGCGCCCCCTCATAGGCCATCTTTCTCTTCAATCACACATCCTGGTAAATCTTCCCTAAGTTAAGTCTTATAAGATTAGCATTTTAATCATCCAAAAGATGAGGGAATTTGAAATTTTCAAGATTTCACTTTGTCATCTGTTTAATTAAGTGTGGAATAAGACAGGTTGTTCCATGAACACTGTTTAGATTCTCTTAAGTGATCAGTTAGCCTGAGCTTGACCATCTCTAGTGAGTGTCAGGGTTTCGTCCTCTCAGGTTTTCTGAAATTTCCCGTGTCTCTATCAAATTTGTTAGAATGTAAAAGAAAAGTTATGTTATAGAAATGTTAGCAAAGTGCTGGTAACTGTCTTTTTACAAACTTTATAGAAAAAAATTAAAAGAAAATTTCTAGAAACTTTCTAGACAAATCTATTTGCTTATTCAAACACAACAACAGAAATTATGGATATGTTTCAGATTGCTGGAATCAAGAGATAAATAAATAAATAATGAAGCTGGAAAAGTCCACACAAGAAAAGTTAAGATAATGAAAGGGAAGTTGAGGTTTCTGTGAGGAAAGGCCAAAAATAATTAGATATCATAAATCTGGAATGATAAGGGCCAAGAGGAGAATGAGATAAAAATGCATAAAGTCACTAGGTTATTGAATAGACCAAACATTGCTGAGTGACTAAATTTTAGAACAATAAACTAAGGAATATCTTTTGAAGTTTCATTGAAATCAAAAGCAGTACTATTTAGGAAATATTTAAACTGGTAAAATTACCTCAGTAGACCCACAGGGAAATTAAATAGGCTAAGCTTGAGTTTCAGTAAAGCAATACGTGAATTCTAAGGATTATAAAGAAAGAGATGAAATCCACGTGTATGTAAGAAGTGTCCATTATGGAGATCACTCCAAATGGTTAGATTTCTCTAATGCCATGGATTTTAACAAGAGTTGAGGCCCTACATAGATATTTAATCTGATGAAAGATGGATCATCTAATAGGCTCAAGTATATATACTAGGGATAATTTAGGTAAATCACTGTTCTCAACTGTTGTATCTACATAGTAAAATACTGCTCTACAGGACAGAGTATTATACATTTTTAGGCAAGTTTATTTTTTTTAAGATTTTATTTATTTTAAAGAGAGAGGGGGAGAGCAGAACTTGGGGGGAGGGGGCAGAAAGAGAGAAAGAGAAGGAGACTTCCTGCTGCAGGGCTCCATCCCAGGATCCTGAGATCATGACCTGAGCTGAAGGCAGACTCTTAACCACTGAGCCACCCAGGCACCCCCATTTTTAGGCAAGTCTAGTCAAAGAATAGCTTTTGTAGGAGAAAGAGAAGTATTTAACCAGAATGTAATAACTACAATATGTAGCAATTGTTTAAGTCAGGAATCTATTTCTATTTTAGACTGATGTTGCCTTGCATGGCAGGCTAGTCATTTCCATCAATGAAAGAACTTTTATACAAGAAATGACAACTTATATCAGGCAGATATTTTCAGTGGCATAATACTCCCTAAGCTAGTATTATCCATTAATATGAGTACTGTAAAATAATTTAAGGGTAATTGAGTCTGTTAAGAAAAAGTCTGTATGATTTAGAAAACAACTAGTGTTGGTTTAATCACAGTATTTCTGGAAATGCCTCCAGTGTCAATTTCCCTTTCCAGTTGATTTGAGTTGGCATCTGCCCAACTACTTAGATATCTTCAATTAGTAGAGAAAAACGACGATATTTCAGTTTTTATCTGGATGTTAGATAATACCTGGAACCTAGTGATTAGTCAATAAATATTTCATGAATGCATGAATAAATTAATGAATAAATAGCTGTAGTAATTGTTAATGTCAACATGGTGTGCATTTCACAAGAATTTAGGTCTGTATGTGAGAATTTTAAGACCAATGTGCTACCAGAATTTAAAAAATTATCTGGGGAAGAGAGTCACATGCCTGTATTGAGTGATCACAGTGTCCAGTTATCTCATTTAATGTGCATAGCAATTCTTTATGAAAAGCATAATGGAGCATCTGCAATGTACAAGACACGTTGATTCATGACCTCATTGATTCTACCAACAAATATGTGAAGAAAGTATTATTTTGACAAATATACAAGTGATGACACTAAAGCTCAGAGAGATTGGAAAATTTGCTGCAGGTCACCCAAGTTAACCATGCCAAGTTCAGGATTCCAACCTAAGTTCTCTGTCCATAAGAATAAATGTTCCACAAGTTAAATTTTTAAGTTCAACCTCTTCATGATAACACAAGGGTTTTAAAATCAGCATTTGAGTTGCTAGCATTTTGAAATCACTACAGAACAAATATTTCCAAAAAAGGGTATTTTGGAGCCTTTAAAATAGCCCTATCATCAACATTTCTTAAGTATACATAATGCAGCAGAAGAGAAATTTGATGTTTTAATACTGATGTTTTTGGCAAAACATCAAAGTTTGCTTCTTTAATGTGATGTATCTTTTAGTTGGTCATGACAGATTTATCACAACTGGCTATTTTCCAAAAGTCATTATGCTTCTTGATCTATTTGTTTTAATCTTGTAGACATTTGAATTGAATTCCAAATTTGTGTAATTAAAACATTGAAGTTGAGATCTGTCTAAAAAAGGACTGAAAAAAAAAAAACGTTTTGACAAACAATTAACCATTAGAAAGATTCACTTAATAATTTGGGTTTTGATTATATTCATTTTCTTTTCCAGTAAGTATGTCAGTGGAAGACAGACAAGGAAGCTGTGAATAGATGTTGACATGCAGTGTCAATGAGAGTATGATCAAAACATTTGGTTAAGAACAGGGGATTGGAATCAGATGGATTTGTCTCAGGTTCTCAATCTGTCACTTACTTGCCCTAAGACCGCAGGCACGGACTTGCCTTCTCTGAGCATCAGTATCTACATCTTTAATGCTGGGGAAATACCTACCTCACAGTGTTTTTGAAATAAGGTTTTACTAAAGTAATACAGATAAGGAAATTAGGTGATTGATACATCATTGAGATGCCACTCAATAAATGGAAATTATTTCTATCGTTATTTTAACCCACTGAGCCACCCAGGCACCCCTCTATCATTATTTTAAACAATAAACCTTGCTAAATAAGCAACAGAGACTGGTGTTTCTCATATCTCTTTCATACATCAGTATAAGTAGGTCCTAATAAATTGGATAGAGGGAGAAACACTGGAAAGACTGGAAAAGAGGTCAAACTGTCTCAGATGTCTACTCTACTGCAGAGACATCTGCATCTTTGAGCATGCTTTCCTCCCCATCCTGGTTTCTCCCCCTCATGCTTGTACCCTCTTCAGCTTTCCTTTTCTGAGATAAGTAATATCTAAACTTTAACATTTCTGTCCCTACCTTTGGCTCTATTCCTACCTTGTTCTCAACTGGCTCTCTCTTCTCATTTTTCTGATAATCTAATTCACCAAGATAGTTACGTCTGTATTTCAAAATTGGACACTGATGCTGTTTTGCTTTATATTTTATTTAAATAAATTGAATCTTCCAGGACACAGTTGTATAAAAATTAGCTTGTGAACTGATACCTCTTATTAAGGAGAGTTATTATTGTATGATCCAAGCTCCTCTAACCATTATATCTAACTAGACATGATAATTTGTAGATGATGATGGGATATTTAACTCCTATTTACTAATAATGTGGAAATTACTTCATTTTGTGAAGTAACCAATAATCCTCTATTTTCTCGGTAGAAAAACCCCACATGGTTTCTTTCTCTCTCTCTCTCTCTTTTTTTTTTTTCTTTAGCTCTTAAATACTGAGAAAGCAGCTCTGAGAAGTAGGGACAGAGACAATACTGAAAAAGCACTAAAAATCAGATATGCAGAAGTGCAAACAAATGTCATCCATTTGAATAACTGAGAAAGTCCAAGAAGCATTCAGAAGGGAGTTTGATGCTAAATTGCTGTGAAGAGTCGGGAGGTAAATCCTAATCGTGTCAAAGATTTGTCACAAAGACATATTTCAGGATGAGTTAATAAACAAACATGCTGATGGATAGCAATGATAAGATCATGATCAAGTGTTACTAATAAGGTAGAAATTAGTGAACAGATTCCAACTATTTCCTACATGCTTATTTCTTTAAATATTTGTTTTATAAGAGGATATTCTATGCCATTTTGTGTTTTCTCCACTCAGATGTTTAACTAATTTTTTTTCAATTTTTATAAGCTGAGGACAATTTACTGTTGTATCAGGAAAAAAAAATCTACTTGTATCATGGGTCACAGAACCTATGTGGTATGTGAGCTGAGAATTCAAAATAAAATTCTAGAATGATAAGGGAAATTCCCATTTGAAAATAACAATACAAATCTTTGTAGGAATTTTCATAAGAGTTTCTTCACAGTGGAATTCTTAACATCTTAAAGGCCAGAATCTTCCAAATATCATTTATGTCCTACAATGTTGTGTCAGGTCAGGTCTCTGTCCCCTCATAACACCCTAAACATAGCCACTCACTCTTCAGGGTGAACCTTGATCAAAGGACTCACATTTGTGATTGGACATGGTTTTCCACCAGAGGTAAAGAAGAAAGAGAGAACCTTTGAAATCTAAAAAACCCAAAGAAAATTTTCAAATATAAGATATAATAAAGATGCTCCCAAATATGAACTTAATTAGAATTATGTAAATTGATTATCTTGCAGATAGATTGACTTTTTCACCACACATTTTAGTAAGTGATCAGAAGTGACACAGAATTCAGTCCTGGAAAGAAGCATCATCTCTAACTCAACATGTGCCAAAATCCACTAGCCAACAATAAGAGACAGAAAAATCCTCATCAAACCTATGAAATAAATAAGATCTAATGACTGTGGGAGTCTGCAAGCTTCTAACCAAGAAGGAAGTGATCCTACATAAAATGTTAGCAGAGATATGAAGACACAACAAAGGACACATTAATAAGACTGTAGTGGAAACTTCTGAACAGCCTGGACCATGCCTGACTCTTCATCTTATTCCTACCATGCATTTGGATAGTTAACACTTGTTTACTGGAAGCATGGTTAAAAGAAGAAGATGGGGGGAAGGGGTCTGAGAGGATGGCACCCATTAATTAGATAGTCAACCATTGCCCAGGTTCAGAAAACAGAATGATATTAAAAATAAATGAAAACAAAAACTCCTATCTGTGTGGTTTTGGTAGCTATAATAATTGCAGATCTTCATAACTACTTATGTTGGCTTTATTGGTTTTTTTGATTGTCCAAAGTACTTAGGACTAGGTAGAATCTACTTGCAAACTGGGTTTTCCCAGATGAGAAATGACCATTCCAAATGGCAGGGCATGGACTCTAACCTAGAGTGGATACAGAGAGAGATACAAAAGGAAACATATAAAGAAGTAATATCCAATTAGGAACAGTGACATAAATAATTATAAGCCTGAAAGTCAGAATGGTCTCAGAAGACATTCTAAAGAATAAATAAATGAATGAGTGAAACGAGTATATGAGCTGGAGTCAATTCAACAATAATTTTATTAGGAATTTAAGCATTAAGGAAAAGAATTATTATATAAAGGACAGGTTACAAAGAAAAAGTGTAGCAAACCATTCTTCTCTCAGATATGAGATGTGATTTAAAAACTGGTAACCAAGTTATCATTCAAACACCATCTATGCTGATGTTCCCCCAAGCCGCAGTGAGGGTAACCCAACATCAAAACAAATACACACATTCATTTTGAAATCCACTAATATTCCTCAGAGATAAACACCTCCTCCCAACCCCTAGGAAAGAGATATGCTAATAGCTACTACCTCTAAATTTAGGCAACTTATTCATTTAACCAATATTCCTGAAAGCCTACCATATGCCCAAGGCACAATGAATATGGTGTTGAACATAGAACAAGAAAGAAAAAAGTTCTTATCTGTGTAGGCTTATAATCTGGTCGAGAGAGACAGACAAATGGTCAAATAGAAAAGTACAATTGGTCAGAGTAAGAGGAGCCAAGTATTAGAACAGGGTTTATTTTAGATAGGTTGCTAGTACAGTTCTTACTCATGGCTTTTGCATCAGTCATAATTATTTTGACTACTATATTTGCTGAAAGATACCATGCTGAAACTAATGTTATAGTTTTGTAATTTTGTATAAAACTGATTTTGTAAAAATACTCCACTATGCCAATCCTAAGGAAAGGGAGGGCCATAGCTAGGCTTCAAAAAGAGTCAGGTGGATAAACTCAAAGTTAAAAAAGCTCTTCCCTACCCCTCTCAGCTAGTTGGCTACATTACCTTACCTGTGCACTGACTCCTGTCATTTAATAAAGGACACCAAGATCGCCTATGAAAAATTATCTCCCTGATCTATTTAAAACAGCAATCACCGCAGCAAAAACGACAACAAAACTATGAGAAGGCATTGCTAGGACCACTTAGGTCTGGTACTTCCCCATCAATCAGCGACGGCTACCAAGGCAGGGCCATATGGTACAAAATGGACATTTGGATGATCTAGTGTTATATGTTCAAGACAGTTCCCAGAGAGGAAGAGACATGTGTGGGTCAGAACAGGTCACCAAGAATATCAATTATAATCAGATTGATTAAAAATTTGGGGGTTTTTAGGGGCACCTTGGTGGCTCAGTGGGTTAAAGCCTCTGCCTTCATCTCAGGTCATGATCTCAGGGTCCTGGGATAGATCCCCGCATCGGGCTCTCTGCTCAGCGGGGAGCCTGCTTCCTCCTCTCTCTCTGCCTGCCTCTCTGCCTCCTTGTGATCGCTCTCTCTGTCAAATGAATAAATAAAATCTTTAAAAAAAATTGGGGGGTTTTAAAAAATAAATGCCTTGCTATATAAACTTTGAGAGTCATCAAACTGTGAGGAGAGTCATATTTGGGGTCAAGACTTTAACTATAAAGTCCAATAAAAGCAGCCACTTCATCAATGTCCTTATAGTACTTAAAGTTTCATTTTATTTTAGGCTCAGTTGTGCATGTAAGTATTTTAATGTCCTATTAAAAAATAGAAATCTGGCTTTACATAAGGGCTTTAGGAAAACAGACTGGAATTAATCAACAACTATCATGACATTGGGCAGCAACTACTTAGATGCTGCTTGTCAAAAACAGCATCTGGAGACAGAATTTCTGTTTGTCTTTGGCTTACAAAAGTCATTATTTTGCTGCTAAATAGAGGCTTATGTATAATACACATTTAGTTTTGGTCTTTACCTTATAAGGTAAAAGTAGGTGTGGAAGTGTCATAAAATAGATAGTGTTACAAATTCCACTGGCACCAATAATAAGACCCAGCTGTGCATGTTAAACTCCTCAAAGACTAAACTTTAGGTATTGCATGCATTTAGCAAAGTCTCGTTATTTCTGAGAACAGCTCAGAATCTCTAAAAGCTCTCTTTTGGCACATAATAGATGAAGCAATAAATGCTGGGTTTTTAAAAATAGCTTTTTGTATGTACTTTTCAAAAGTTAGTAAGTCACAAACTATTAAAATTTCTGACATGATTTTGGTCTCAGATATGTCCTAATGTGGACGGTCTATGTCCACCATTGTGGAAGTGTCTATCTGAAATGATTGCTCCATCACAATGCTATTGTCTTCCTGAGAACAAACATCCAAAGAATGAAGAAATCATCTATACTAATTTGTGGTGCCATGTTACAGATGTTTAATAATAGTAAATATAAAATCTACAAGAAGCACTGTGAAGTAAAAATCAGAACTGATACCACTGTGCTCTCGTTACCTATATATTCCTCTCCAAAAGTATCTTATTGGGAGAATACTTCATGCACGGTAGTGCCTTTTAAGAACTCACTGAAATTAACAAGGCATCTGAATCTCTGTAGCTTCATAACTGATACTAAATATGCTATCTATATAACTACTTTTCACTGCTTTTCCTTTTCTTGACGGGTTTTCCATTGGTTATTGCGGAGTTGGTCATAAAGACCTCAACCAGTGGAATAATCACTGAAGTGGTCAGTCTTGCTCATTTCATGATTATCATATAGTTGCTCAGTAAAAGAAGGCAAGCCAGCACAATAGCCAATACCAATGATTGCACAGGTTTAGCTATCAATCAATTCATAAATACATCAAGCATATATAAGCAAGCTCTTGCTAGAGACTCCTTTATGCAGTTTGACAAGTATTAGAAATTGTATAAATAAGAATGATCTCTGGTATTCCCTAAACAGTCATTTTATTCCAGGCACCATACTGAATGTTTTACAAACGTCATAGAATTTAAACTTTTCAGTGGAGGCACTAGTCTTTTTTTTTTTTTCTTTTTTAGAGAGAGAGAGAGAACAGTGGTGGGAAGTGGGGGAGGACAGAGGGAGAGGGAGAGAATCTTAAGCAGGCTGCATGCTATGTATCCCTCCATGCCACACGCCAGGTTACCCACAATGCGACCTGCTATGCATGGAGCCTGAGATGGGGCTTGATCTTGTGAGCCTGAGATCATGACCTGAGCCAAACTCAAGGGTTAGACACTTAATCGACTGAGCCACCCAGGTGCCCTGGTGGAAGCACTGGTCTTATTCTTCCTTTTACTCAAGAGATATATAGAGGTAAAATGGTTCACATGAGGCTTCTCAGTTAAGTAAGTGACCAGGATTCAGAGTTGCTGAAGTTCATACTCTTTTCCCTTTTCCAGGCCACATACCTTGAAAAGGGTCTTGCATCTCTCCTGTTTCTAGTCCAGAGGTTAAAAAGGAAGGTTGTTATCAGAAAGGCATTGGAAAATTGGCCTACCATATACAAATCAGTTTTAAGGGCCTTAACAAACATCTAGCCCACATCTCTTGGAACACTGATGTCTCATTGCTCCAAGATAGATAGATCTTAGTCCAACAACTTAATGGCAAATACTAGCCACAGAAGGGAAAGTCTATCATAATGTGCTTTTAAAAAAATAAAGGTCGCTTAAGAGAACAGAAGCTATATCATAAGACCAAGCTGAAGCCAATATAATGCTAAATATCGAAGAATATTCATACATATATACGTATGGAAAGGTACATCCTACCATGACCAGACTTTATGTGTTTATCTTACCTTCTTCCCTGGCATCATATTTGTCACCTGGAAGATAGAGTCCTATATATTTTGGTCCTCTCACTCATATGCTATGAGAATTTCTAATAATCAGCACACTTCATGGTATTGGGCCCCACATTATATTTGCTCATGCCACAGACAAGACTTTTGCTTGATTATTTCCCTTGTCAGCCACTTCCAGAAATCTGTTGTTAAGAAGCAGCATAATGACAGGAGCAGGAAATGAATCACTAACCTTTTGGCCTTTGTCAGTGTCTGCACCTAAAATTTAAAGCTGTAGCATGTTGAAATATAACTGACTTTTTCAACTAAAAATGCTTGTTGCTGGATCGATCATTATTGCCTTGGATCCTACTTCATCATTGCTAATGGACAACCTTTAAGTAAATTGACACAGAAATTAACTTAAAAGTTGAGGGCTCAAAAATGGTTGTCATTGTTCAATGAAGCATTAGAAATATTTTAAGGAACCCTTAGGACATTATACTTACATAATTTGGTGAAAATGTTACTAAGACAATGACATTTTTGCCTTTGCTTCTTATCCCTACAGCAAATTCAGCTTTTCCCTGGAGTAAAGGTAAGGACAGCATTGTTCTCAGACTTTATTTTCTCTTGATTTCCCCAGAAGCTGTGCTATGTCTGGAATTCCAAAGGAAAAAGGGCATTTTTGTTTTTCAAGCAAATTCATTTGCATTCATATACTTCAGATTAAAAAATTTAAATATGTGTTTTTAGAGCTAATTTTAAGCCAAAACATACTGTTGATGCCTCCAGTGGTAAACATTTTCAGGAAAAGACATTCCCCTTGAAAACAAAGCTCCTTAGGGGCACCTGGATGGCTCAGTGGGTTAAGCCTCTGCCTTCGGCTCAGGTCATGATCTCAGGGTCCCGGGATCCAGCTCTGGATTCGAGCCCCGCATCGGGCTCTCTGCACAGCAGGGAGCCTGCATCCTCCTCTCTCTGCCTGTCTCTCTGCCTGCTTGTGATCTGTCTATCAAATAAATAAATAAAATCTTAAAAAAAAAAAAAAAAGAAAACAAAGCCCCTTAAAATATCATGTGCTCTAGCTAATTTTATACCAAAAAAAAAAAAAAACAAAACAAAACACTGTCATGAAAAAATACATATAAAATATGTGGTAACAATACTGAAGCCACCCTGTGGTGAACAGAAGAGATGAAATATTCCCTCAGAATATTTCTTGTTGGTAAATGAGGACCACCAAAGATCAGGTCACTTGGTTCTAACCACAAGATGGTGGTTAACATTAAAGCTTTGAAAATATGACACACTGGGACGCCTGGGTGGCTCAGTTGGTTAAGCGGCTGCCTTCGGCTCAGGTCATGATCCCAGCGTCCTGGGATCATGTCCCACATCAGGCTCCTTGCTCGGCAGGGAGCCTGCTTCTCCCTCTGCCTCAGCCTGCCACTCTGTCTGCCTGTGCTCGCTCTCTCTCTCTGACAAATAAATAAATAAAATCTTAAAAAAAAAAAAAAAAAAGAAAAAAATATGACACACTACAGCAATATACAATATTAAATCCACACATATATGTATATATGTATGCCCGCCAACCCCAGGGAAAGTTTTGTTGAAACCCTAGCAAATAATTCCTGCTCATAAGTTTTGGTCCAACGCTTTTTGCTCCCCAGTCTCTACCTGTGTTTTCCTGCTTGCCAACCTCAAGCCAACCTCTCCCCAGCAGGATGATGCTTCTTGCTCACCAAACTTGGCCAGTGGTTGTGGGCCATCTATGGCCCAGGATGACCCAGTGAACTTCTCCACCACCCAGTGAGCCACAGTGATACCCTGCACCTTGGGGAGGAGCCCTCCTTTCTTAATGTTTACCTGTGTTTGGTGCTATCTCTCAGCCCTAGAGCATTCTTCAGAGTTCTCTTAGTAGTTGTCATAGCAGTCTTGAAAACAGCTCTAAATCGTTCCTATCTCCTGTCCATACCCTCGTGCAATCCCTTCCCTGAGAGTGTGAGCTGGACCTAGTGCCTTGCCTTAATAAATAGAATACAGAATAGGTGATGAGATGTCACTTGCAATATTAGCTTACAGAAAGACCACGAGTTTCATATTGGACACTGTCTCTCACTCTCTGGCTTGCTTGCTCTGAGGAAAACGAGGTGCCAGGCTGTGAGCTACGCTATGGAGGAGTCCACGTGGCAAGAAACTTATGTCTCTGACCAGTGAGGACCTGTGGCCTGCCAACAGCCCCATGAGTGCCCTTGGAAGTGTATGGGGTGGGGGTGGAGGGACACTGAGTGAGCTGGAAGTGCATCACCCTCCAGTCAAAACTGGAGACGACTACAGCTCCAGACAACCCCTTTGTGGGCCTGGTGGGAGACTTGGAGCCCCAAACGAGCCATCCCCCAGTTCGCCTCTACTGTACCCTCCCAGCCTGCCTGGTCTATGGCACCTAGAGTCTTGAGTAGTCTCCTCAAACTCCATTCTCACATCATTCGACCACTGTCTGGTTGTCGAGTGGAATTAATTTTCAACACTGCCCCCCATCCAGCAGTTCTTTTTACTTTCTCAATAGGAAAAATCTGGTCTCAAGAAAGGTTCATAAGTGTCTTAGGTCGTGAATGCGTAATTCCAGACATCAAGAAGTCAGAGGGAAAGATATGCATTTGGATGGCAGTGAGGAGAAATGGTAAATCTTCTTAGAAGTCCTGATATTATCATACCATATTATCAAGTCCATCACAGGCCACACTGCCCAAGGGTAAATCCCTTCCCATTGCAACAACCAAAAGATTTTCTTTTCTCATGTAAACTCTGGAAGATCATCCAGGACTATTGCTGCAATTTACATTGGAAATTAACTTACTGATTTGTTCATTTGCTTGGCATCAATCTTTCCCACTGTATCAGAGTAGGAAATAAAAGGGGGAAAAAGAAAACTGCAGTTTCAATCCTGATACATTCAGAGATAGATTTATTATGTCATTTTATATCTTAACCATTCACATTTTTCTATTTGATGGTATTATAAGCTATTTCTGAAAGGAAGTTTACTTTAAAATATAAATATTGTAATTGCAAAATGGTACACTGCTATGGAAAACAGTATAGCAGTTCCTTAAAAAATTAAAACTTCTGTATTATCAAGCAATCCCACTTCTCAGTGTGCGTCCAAAAGAATTAAAAGCAGGTACTCAAAGGGACGTTTGCACACTCATACTGGAGCTATTATAACAAAAATACCATAGACTAGGTAGCTTTTAAATAATAAGACATTTATTTCTTACAGTTCTAGAGGCTGTGAAGTCCAAGATCAAAGTTTACAGATTCAATGTCTGGTAAGAACCTGCTTCTTGCTTCATAGACCACTCACTGTCTTGTTGTATCCTTATTTGGCGGAAAGCACAAGGGAGCTCTCTGGGATCTCTTTTTTTTTTTTTTTTTTTTAAAGATTTTATTTATTTATTTGAGAGAGAGGCAGTGAGAGAGCATGAGCGAGGAGAAGGTCAGAGGGAGAAGCAGACTCCCCGTGGAGCTGGGAGCCCGATGTGGGACTCGATCCCGGGTCTCTGGGATCATGACCTGAGCCGAAGGCAGTCGTCCAACCAACTGAGCCACCCTGGCGTCCCTCTCTGGGATCTCTTTTATAAGGACACTAATCCCATTCATAAGGGCTCTACCTCCCAAAGGTCCCATATACAAATACCATCACATTGGGGATTCTGTTTCAACATGTAAATTTCAGGAGCACACAAATATCCAGTCTATAACATATATTCATTCTAACGCTATCACAATAGCCAAGTGGTGGAAGCAACCCAAATAGCCATAGACGGATGAATGGATACACAAAACGTAGGAAATGGAATATACGGAATATTATTCAGCCTTAAAAAAGGAGGAAGTCCTATCGCATTCTACGATATGGGTGAACCTTGAGGACACGATGCTAAGTGAAATAAGCCAGTCACAAAAAGACGAATACTGATGGCTCCACTTACAGAAGCTATCTAAAGTATCCAAATTCATAGAAACAAAGTAGAATGATGATTACCAAGGCCCACAAGGAGGGGCAAAAGGGGAATTGTTAATTCATGAGTACAGAGTTTCAGCTCTGCAAGATGAAAAAGTCTATTCCCAACAATATGAACATACTTACCACTACTGATCAGTATACTTACAAGTGATTAAGGTGACAATTTTTTTTACCACAATAAAACAAGCAAACAATACCAATGCGGGTATTCAAAAGATGAACCACGCATCTGGATTCGCTATTGCTATCCCTGCCTGCTACGTGGTACCCAGTATCTCTGCAGTGGCCCCTCAAATACCAGCCTCACACCCCCTGGCTACCCTTGGAGGAAGCAGATCTCCTGTGCATTTCCTGTAAGATCATGTAAACAATTTCATTTGGATAATCCAGAGCTGCTAAAGCCTTTTCAGAATCTCTATCTCCACAGGTAGCAAAAAATGTTCTTCCTAGAAGGCCTGAAAGAGAAGAGGCATTTTCCTGTATATGCATCTCTAAGACACACCCCTAGAAACAGTCTGATAAAAACTGGGCACAGCTTTGAAAGCCCCTGATGATCCCTCACCTTGATAAAAAGACACCATAACTCTGAGTTACTTGTTTTGGATGAAGCTGGAAATCAAAGTACTTGTCTAATGTACAGTAGTGAAACTTTCAGGAATATCACCAGTTCCCTTGACATTCTGGTTCAAGTAGATCTATCTTCCTACAACTAGATCTTAAAAAATAAGAAACTTTCTAAAGATGTCAGCAGATTTTGGTTAAAAAGATTCCACTAAATTCCAAAGCTTAACTATTAGAGTTATTAAAAATAACTCACTGATGGGGTGCCTGGGTGGCTCAGCCAGTTAAGCATCTGCCTTCGGCTCAGGTCATGATTCCAGGGTCTTGGGAGCAAGCCCCAGGTTGGGTTCCCTGCTCGGTGGGGAGTCTGCTTCTCCCTCTCACTCCACCCCTACCCCCTGTGCTCGCTCACTCACTCAGTCTCTCTCAAATAAATAAGTAAAATCTTTTTTTAAAAACCTCACTGATAAAATACACTTGTTTATTTTTTTTATTATTTTTAATTTAAATTCAATTAGCCAAGGTATATCACATCCTTAGTTTTTGATATAACGTTCAATGATTCATTAGTTGAATGAAATATAATTTCATAATGTTTTTTTTTTTTAAAAAGAAACCCATTGTGACAATTCTCCCTTTTTGTGCCTTCTAGCATATTCTATGTTGTACTGCAAAGAAATTTTCCTTTCTTTAAAGAAGTAGCAACTCTCCTTGATTCAAAAGCAGATTGTTAAATCTCCAAGTTTCTCCTTCTCCTCCATTTCTAACCTCCTCTGACTATTTCACACCCTTTTGGACACTCCCTTAGGATATTAAAAGAGTGGCAGTAAGAAAGATGAAATTAAACAAAATAGAAGTTAGGATGACCCACAGATTCATCATAAATCATTTCCCATAGGAAACCACAACCCGTAGAAGGAGAGCGTCACATATGATAGAATTGTTCTAATAAAAAATACTGCTGTGTTTGGTCCATGATTGAATGGCCTGAGAGTAATTTACATAAATGTCAAGGGTGCGCTGATGGAGCAAGAAAGCGCAGGTCAGACTGCCTGCTTAGATTGGAATTCCTAATTCATTTTCAAAGTTGTGCCAGAGATCTCTTGTGACGGGTTGAAGGAGTTTGCAGGCCACGTAATGCTCTTTTTATTTTTCTTTTGTTGATGCTGATATTAAAAAATACATCAAAGGAGGAAGTATAAAAATTATTTAAGCTATAAGCAGGAGAGCAAATTCTTTAATTAAATCCTTAATTAAAATAGACCATGGCATGAAGTAGCTGAACCACGTTTCCTTTCTCAGACAGAAAAAAAGAAAGTGTGACCTTCCCATTTCTCATATGCTCTATCAGCAGAAAATAACTAATTACATCTTATTTCTAATTACTATAAGTCTATCAAATTTTCATGACTATGGGGGCGGGCATGGACTAGAACTAGGCACTATCAAGCCGTCATTGATAAAGTTTCAAGTCTTAGATTCTTTCTTTTATAAGCACACCTCTAGTTTATGAATTATGTTTCAGTTACAGAAACTGATAATATGTATAAAACAGGTTGAAAAAGTGGAAAGAATGTCTTAATAAAAATTTTAATAGGAACAGTGACCAAATCCAAACCTGCTTGAGAAGAGTAAATACATTTTCAAAAGGCCACATTAAGTATGGGTCCCAGCGGTATACACTTTTGTCAAAACTCTTCAAGCTGTGCACTTACGCCCTGTCCATTTAACCATACCTAAAGTACACCTTAATTTAAAAAGAATTTTAAAAGCATCCTCAACCCTAAGCCCCAAAGAGCTACAGTCACATAATATAAGAGAAAAATCCAAGAAAAAGAAATGCTCAGGCTGTTTGGCATTGATTGGTACAGTCACTTTAAATCTTCTTTATGCCCTTACTTCAACCACTATTTGATCATTGGATCTGTTCCTAAGGGAATGTGTGGAGAAGCAATTGAACCAACTCTTTCTGTGTTTTTCACACACCTTGTCCCTCAGCATTCATGATTTAAAGAATGCAAGGTAGATTTTGAAGGGTACATTCATATCAAGGGGATTACATGAAAGTAGTCACTTTTTTGTGGCTAAAAGGGCTTTTCTTTGTTCTCTTACCAGGGGAAAAGATTTGCTTTGGGCAAGCTCCCCATGGCAAACCTCTTTGAGGAATGAATTCTGAAGTGCATTCAACCATGTCTTCATGACCTTGTAGTTAAAGCATTTAAAGGGGATAGTGGGACATTGTCCTTCGCCATCCTTTCTGTCTTTGATGGGTGATTTTAGCCAATCTGGGATTTTTATATACTCCCTAGGACACTTGAAAAAGTATCTTTGTAAAGGCTTTGTAAAAGATTCCACATTTACTAAGTAAACAACAAGGACAGAAATCCTTAATAAATGCTAAATTCAAAATTAATTCACACCCAAAAAATTTCAGGAAAAGATTCCTTTTTTTTTTTAAGATTTTATTTATTTATTTGAAAGACAGAGATCACAAGTAGGCAGAGAGGCAGACAGAGAGAGAGAGGAGGAAGCAGGCTCCCTGCTGAGCAGAGAGCCCACAGAGAGCCCAATGCAGGGCTCAATCCCAGGACTCTGGGATCATGACCGGAGCCAAAGGCAGAGGCTTTAACCCACAGAGCCACCCAGGTGCCCCTCAGGAAAAGATTCTTAAAATGTGACACATTTTTTGCTCATATTTACAAATTAAGTTTACACAGTGCTTTACTGATAAACTTACAGTTTATCAATAAGTGATTTTAAGACATAAAGTGAAAAAACCTCGTATCTGTAGTAGTATGGCCCAAGGCATGAGTAGAGAAAGTAAAAAGAAAACGGGAAAAAAAAAAAAAGTTGAGTTGAGCACAAGATCTCACTCTGCTGCTTGTCAGGCTGCTCTCCCATCAGACTGACCTATGAGAGGAAGAAGTATCTTAAGACATCACCTGATCCTTTCCCTCCATTTTACAAAAGGGGAAACTTAGACTCAATTTCTGTTATTTGATTAAGGTCCTTCATGAGGATCAAATAATAAATTGTTGAAAAGTTCACCTTTACATTTTCACTCAACTTAAGGTTAAACTTCAACTGAGTATTAGGATACCAAAAAAAAAAAAAAAAATACTTTCTCAAAATAAGGAAAAAACTCTTTAGACTGAATGCAATTACTTTAATCAAAGGTGCAGTCTGTGTAACCAGATAGTCTTGGGTCCAAATCCTAGTTCCACAATTAACCAGCCATGTGACTTTCGGTGAATTTCTGAAACTCTGTTTCATTTCCCATAAAATCATGAAAAACATGTATCTCAAAGACTGCTGGTGGGGAGGGTGGCAAGTGAGATCCTGTGAAATGAGGTGTCTAGTACAGGTAGTGGGACCCACACATAATATGTAAACAATATTGTATTTTAAATTCCAGATGAGGAACGCGTATGTTTACTTTAAAATTATTTGGCTCTGCTCCTAACACTTATACTGGAATACCGAAATATAACTGAAGAACTTGAAATGTAATTATCAGACCTATGAAAATTATTTCTTGAGCACAATGGTGGCAAGTACTGTGATGGTACAGAAAGAACCTGTCATTCTATTCCTGTCCTGAAAAAGAAATCAGTTCACATGAAACCAGTAGTGACCCATCAAAGTCTCATGTGATCAAGTGCTCTGTTGTGTTTAACAGTCTTAAAAGAAAAGAGAGAGGTCCCAGTGAGGCTCAGATCACCAGCATACCTCGTTTTACTGCACTTCCCTTTAGTGCCCTTCCCAGATGCTATGTTGAAGGCAACCTTACATGGAGCCGGTCTATTGGCGCCATTTTTCAAACTGTGTTTCCTAACTTCCCGTCTCCCTGTCACATTTTGACCATTCTCGCAATATTTCAAGCTTTGTCATTATTATTACATCTATACTGTTGCAATCACATGATAGAATTTTATCAGGTGAAGAGTTGTTTCTTAGAGATGAGCAAAGAAAGTGCTTCTTGAGAAGGAATCGACTCCTGGTGAAGACGTTGAAATGACAATAATGGATTTAGAATATTCCATGAACTTAGTTGACAAAGTAGCAGCAGGATTTGAGAGGATTGACTCCAATTTTGAAAGAAGTTCTACTGTGGCTAAAATGCTGTCAAACAGCATCACAGGCTATCGAGAAATCATTCATGAAACGAAGAGTCAAGCGATGTGGCAAACTTTATTGTTATCTTATTTTTAAAAACTGCCTCGGCTGCCCCAGCAGTCACCAGCCGCGTCCTGATCAGTCAGCAGCCATCGACATCGCCACCAGCAAAAAGATGACTATTCGCTAAAAGCTCCAGGGTTGACTAACATTTTTAGCAAGAAGGTATTTTTAAGTTAAGGTAGATACATTTTTTATATATATATAACACTATTGCACACTTCATAGACTACAGTATGCTATAAACATAACTTTTATATGCACCGGAAAACTAAAAATTTCATTTGGCTCACTTTATTGGGGCATTTGCTTTATTGAGGCAGTGGGGGGTCAAACCTGCAGTATTTCTGAGGTGTGCCTGGGCATCCAGGACCGAGTACACGGAACGTGAGTGAAGGCGCTGGTGAAGATGGGAGAGTGAAAGGGGCCTCATCCGCAGGGGCTCCATGCGTAATGTATGCGGAGAAGGCTTGTGTAAGAAGGGCAAATCCCAAGCAGCAAAACAGTCATACCCCAAATGCATCCATATGATTCCTTGTTTACGTAACACTTTATATTTTTACTTAGCTATGAAGCAATTGAATGCTGACCTTTTTTTCCCAGACAGGGAGGATAAGTACTATGCCCAAAATAGCCAGATTTGGAATTAGCACTCACACCCCTAGACCACATTTCTCATTCCTTTAGCCTTATGCTTTCGTTACGTTCTTTAGACCATATTTCATACTTAAAGTTCACCTTTTTAAATAGAAATTGACATTCTGCTTTTCCAGGAAGCATTGCATAGAAGACAAAAATCTAAAAGTCTTATCCCGTCTATGGTATTAATTGGCTGTGGAGCCAAGAATGACCCCCCTAGTCTCTGGGTGAATTAATACCTGGAATGGTTCCTCCTGAGCATGAAATTTTACCATCGGAATAGGGAATTAGCCGAGTGGAGGACAGCAGAGTAATATTCAACGTTCATTGCACAACCTGAATCTGAGCCGTTTTACACAACCTTGGGTAAAACTGCCAGTCCCCATTGTTTCTCTCTACCCGGTAAAAACCGAGTTCAAAAATGGATAGGAAGAATTCATTTTATTGCCCTGCCTGATAAAGAAAAACCACCTTGAATGTGAATGGCAGCTTTCTGATTATTCATAGGTCCCCTATAGGTATCCATTCCCTCAACAGTGTACAAATTCCTGAGAGGGCCTGACAGAACACTTGAGGACATAGCAGGAGGAGAGAATGGCAGCTGCTAGAAGAAATGAAGGAGAGATTTTAGTCTTCTCCTAGGGCGGTGACGGGGCTTGAGAAGGAAGAATGCTTGCCCTCCTGTGTTTGGTGTGATGTGGACTTAAAATATGGGTCAAATCAAAAACAGCGAAGGGCAGAGCCCTCAAATCTACCAGGTCTATATACCAGCCCCGGGGTACTTAATGGAAAGCGAACTCACACTCCTCAAATAACACGGAGGACATGGGGAGATGGAGAGGAGAAGGGTGTTGAGAGAAATTGCGGGGGAGATGAACCATGAGAGACTATGGACTCTGAAAAATAACCTGAGGGTTTTGAAGGGGCGCGGGGTGGGAGGTTGGGGGAGCCATGTGGTGGGTATTTATTGAGGGCACGCATTGCATGGAGCGCTGGGTGTGGTGTAAACTTGAGATCTCTGTCTGTGAAAAAAATAAATAAAATATTAAAAAAAAAAAAAAGAGTCCAGGTTAATTTAAATACAGAACCCTGCTCCGGTCTGGAGCCCCAGCGCGTCTCCGGGTGCGTGAAAACTTGCCCTTGGTTTAGGCGGCTCGTTTGAAGAACTCAGAACTCCGACAACCAACAGGCTCTCGGGACGCGTCCCTGGCCAGGGACCGTCCTCTCCGGCGGGCAGCTCCTCCTGCTGATGCTGTCCAGGCATCGCCCAGGGGAAAGGTTGCAGAGCGGTCGGAAGGCGCGGGAGGAGTCTGGCGGTGATTGATGGGGAAGGGACGCATGAATAAAAGTACTTGTCTAGGGACAGCAAGGACGCCGACCGAGCGAGCCGTGGAAGCTACTGGGTCTGGCATTCCCTCCGCGTTTCGTCAGAGCCAGACCCGCCCGCGGCTGAAGGGAGGCGCGCTCGCCCCCGGAGCCGGCTGGAGGCGAGCTGCGAGCAGTTTCCCGGGAAGGAGGTCAGCGCTCGTCGCTCTGCGCCTGGTGCTCCCTATTCGAGAGGTAAACACTCTGGCTTGGTGTGGAATTAAATCAGTGATTGAACCTTATCCTGGGGCTTCAGCTTGGGTTAGTAGTTGGGGCTATATATTTTTTTATCTATTTTTTTTTAAACGATGTATAGAATACAATGAATTGTATTGTTGGAGTAGAGGTTGGAAGAGGAAAGCACATGAGAGTCAGAAGTCACTTTGAGGGAGGGGACAGACGCTTGCGAGTTAATGCCGCTACTCCCCCAAGCCGGACGAGTGAAGTGTCTGAGTCAGTCGGTGCACTCCGGGGGGCGCGGGGGCACTCCGAGCGCAGGCAGCTGGGAAGTAGCGGCTTTCACTCGCCCGGGGGAGTCTTGTGGTTCAGACACCCGGTAACCGCGTCCCCTGGGGAGCAAAATGCAGATTGGCTTATGCGCTTGGCCTCTAAATGCCTTGATTCCCCAGTTCCCACGCGTCTTTAGCCAGAACGTACGTGCTTCCTCGGGGCACATCAGGGAGCTCAGAGCTCTGCCTCGGACACCCATCCTTCTCGCCCTGGCACACCCCTTCCAGAATGCCCCGCGCCACTGCGAGTCATTTATCCCTCGGGGGGAACGCCAGGGAGGGGACAAAAAAAAAAAAAAAAAAATACAGGGAGAAGTGGAGCGGGAAGGACAATTGACGGGCGCAGGAGGGTCACGCGCACCAGCTCAGCACTGGCGCGCAAACTTGAGTTACATTTGCGAGCTGGTAGTGGCCGCGCGGCTGCGCTCTGTGGGAGTGGTTTGCAGGGGCGTGGCTGGGGTAGCTGACCCAAGCGTCCTGTCTCTCTTCCCTTGCTGTTCTCCAGACTCAAAGCTGCAGAGCAGCCACCGGACGCCCACTGGAGCAGGCAGCAACATGCAGCCTCTGCTAAGCTGGGGCAGACGCGCCCTGGTGGCGTTGATCCTCGCCTTCGGCGTGGCGGGGGTCCAGGGAGAAGAGCCGGGATTCCCGCCGGCCGGGGCTACTGGGCCACTTCTGGGGCACAGAGAGATAACGACGCCCCCCACTGAAGTTTCCTGGCCGAGGGGTTCCAACGCC
This sequence comes from Mellivora capensis, assembly GCA_004024625.1. Taxonomy (NCBI): domain Eukaryota; kingdom Metazoa; phylum Chordata; class Mammalia; order Carnivora; family Mustelidae; genus Mellivora; species Mellivora capensis. The sequence continues at coordinate 86,424 of PISX010001951.1, read as the reverse complement.
AGCGTGCCGTGGTCCTCTGCACCTCCGCAGATGCCTAAATCAGGGAGAACCCCTGGAGCCCCTCCACGCGCCTTCTCCCCTCCCCCCTGCGAAAAATCCTTCGAGATCAAGGAGACTTTCAAGTATATCAACACGGTGGTGTCCTGTCTAGTATTTGTGCTAGGCATCATCGGAAACTCCACACTGCTGAGAATCATTTACAAGAACAAGTGCATGCGAAACGGCCCTAATATCTTGATAGCCAGCTTGGCTCTGGGAGACCTGCTGCACATCATCATTGACATCCCCATCACCGTCTACAAGGTAAAGGGTTAATATCTTCCGGGACGGTGCCTCGTTAGGAGGAGGGAGATGGGACAGCCTTTGGGAGACGCTTACTCAAGAAGATCCATGGCCTCCTAAAGTTAGTGTCACTGGAAATAAATTCCCTACTGGTCTTCAGTAAACTTAAGCTAAGCTTAGATCAAGTATAGTCCCCAGTCCAGCAAGATCAGCATCACTTGGGAACTTGTTAGAAACGACATTTTATGGCCACACCTCCACCCTGCTGATTCAGAAACTCCGGGATGGAGTGCAGTAGTCTGTATCTTAACAAGCCCTTCATGTGATGATGATGAACTGTAAAGCTTGAGAACCACTGGTCCTGAAGTATCTAGTCCCTAAGCACAGCTCACCGGGTCCATTCTCTCTGCAAAGGTGTGGTCCGTGGACTGGCAGGACTGATATCACCAGAGAGAGCCTGTTAGAACTGCAAGTGCAGGCCAGACTTAGAAAAGCAGAATCTGCGTGTTAAGTTAAGGTGATTCATACACACACTAACCTTGAGAAGCACTTTTGTAGAGGGCCCTGAAAGTAGAGGGGCTGGAATGGGTTTGGGGGAAACAAATGGGTTAGAAAAGACCCCAACTGGTGAGTACATTAACACAGTTCCCCTGCTGTGAATGACTGTATTGTACCAACTCTTTATCACATGTCTACAGGGGGCCAAGCACTGAAATGGACTTTTGACAACCCACAAGTAGGTATTTCTCCATTTTTACAGATGACTGATAAGATGCTCAAGGTCTCATAGTTAGTAAGAGATGGAGGTGGGAAACAGACCCAAATCTGTCAGGTCCAGAGTACAAGTTGTACTCCCCTTCAATTACCTTGTGAACAAACCACAGTGGGGAGGTGCTTTCCATGCGAAGTCTCTAAGGCTTTCAGTAGCTAACATTACTGTGATTACTATGGGCATCAGAGGAAACAGGCAGGGAGAGCTAGGGCAGGACGTACACCCCCACGTTATTTGACTCCAGGTTGCTTTGGAACTCTAGACACATCCCAACGTCTCTGGGCCTCAATTCCTTCAAACCTACAATGAGGCTGTTAGAACCCACTTACTGGGGTTTTGTGGTGCTAAGAAAAATAGCCTAAGTGAAAGATCTGGAAGATTCTAAAGACCCAGTATGTAAAACTCTCCTTACCCATTATGATCAGCAATAGAAAGCCATAAAGAAGAACTAAACCAAAGTAAAGGAATGGGAAGGTGCTTTGGGAATTTTCCTGAAGGTAGTCCAGGGCTCAGTACCAGGGGAAAATACGGCATGGAGGGCTAGAAAAGCATGGGGAGGGAGGTTCGATCTTTGTTGAGGAGTCTTCACCATAAGCCATGCCTTTAAGTACTAATCCAAATAGCCATTCTTTAAGAGAATTTTAGCAATTTCTGAAGTTTAGAAATAGGATTCAAATTAAGATCCAGGCTCTAGAAGGAAACACTCCCACAAATGGGAGATAAATAGGAGAACTCCTAAAATCCTGCATGGCAACTTGTTTTTCTGAAGTCTGAGTGTTTCCTGGGAGAAGCACCATCTGAAATGGTTCCCTTAAATGCAGTTCTATTAGAGCCAGAGGTGACACCTTTACTTCGTTAGGGAGTCCCACAGACCAAGTCTTAGCATTCCAATTTGGCAAAGGATTCCAATTCAATTCACCAAAATTAACTTGAGAAACTGTAGAGTACGAGGTGTTGAGAAATGATTAAATAAGTGTTAAATGAGAGCCTTCTGGAAAGGGAGATTGCGGTCTAGGTTTGCTAGGCTTGCAGAGAATTTTGTGAAGGGCCTCTCTGGGGAGGTCTCAGAAAACCCCACATGTCCAGCTCAGTGTCTGAGTCAGAGACCTTCCTAAGTCAGCCAGCAGCTCAAGTGCTGTGTGGAAGATGGCGTTGAGGACATCTTCTTCTAGATGGGTTGCTTCTAGGCCGGATGAAATAAGCTCTTCCAGGACCGTCTTACTTTGTCTGTCTGGTCAAATTATTATGCTCGACCAACCAGAGGATATCTGACTCCCAAGGGGGCACACAGCTTTTATTTTCATTTCAATTTTCTTTACGATTTCCCTAGGAAATTACATCATTTTGCCTGAAACCATTCAGTCCGTTAAAGCTGTGTTTTTACTTCTGAAGTAAACAGACTAATGAGTCATTACAAATCTGGCCATCTAGTCATTTATGTTGGTCATAAACAAATCCATCACCAAGAATAAGGTCCCATTGCAATGTTTGCCAACATGGAATCCTATGTGGGAGCCTTTGATTTATTTTTATGGTGTTCATAAATATGTGTCACTTCAAGCATATTATAATAATAATGGATGCCAACTATTATGCACAGTTTCTTGGTTTATTTCATGAAATCACTGCAAGAAACCCTATGGAGGATATATTGTTGTCATCCCTGTTTTATGGGAAAACTATATGTTGGAAAGGTGAAGAAGTAACTTGCCCAGCGTCATACCACTGGATAGTGATGAAACTAGGGCTCCAATGCATCCATCTGGTCCTAGAAACTGTGGTCTTCCCTGACCCTCTGCACTGAGTGAGCTCAGACCCAGCATGCCCTTCTCCCTCATGGAGTATTGCTAGAACCTCATTTGAGTACACTGGTGGGATTATATGATACACTAACACACAATAGGATACTTGGCATATGTTTTCAGTTCTCATCTGAGTCATTTGAAGATTTCTCTTTTTTTAAGATTTTATTTATTTATTTGAGAGAGAGCACTAGGGGAGAGAGGGGCAGTGGTAGAGGAGCAGAGAAGCAGAGAGAAGCAGACTCCAACTGGGCAGGAAGCCCAATGTAGGACTCTATCCCAGGACCCTGGGATCATCACCTGAGCTGAAGGCAGATGCCTAAGCAACTGAGCTACCCAGGCGCTCCCCCCGACCCCCATTTGAAGATTTCTATCTCCTGAAATCCTCTTCAAATGTTCTTCAGTATATAATATGGATAATATCACTGTTTGTTTTTCTGGTGGCTTTATTTACCAAAACACCCAATTCAGACTAGTTAAAAGCCATTTATTCCCCTAAATAACTGTGAAAACATTTAAGTAAGTTTTTAAAAATGCATTTAGAATTTCAGCATGCTAAGGTATGATACTTAGCACAAAGTAACTTAAGTGAAATCAGTGAGTTCTAATTTTGTTTTTGTGGGGTATTACAATTCTCTTTCAGAATTCAGTTCATTGTATATATTACATAAAATATATATTATAATTAATATGGCATATTAATTTTATATATATATAACAAAAATATTTTCATTCTTATTCATACACACACACACACACACACACACACACAAAACCAACATTCACAAAATTCTGGGGGGTTCATAGAACCCACCCAACCCATCTGTTGGCACACCAAAGGGCCATCAACGTCAATGTGAATCTATTACATTAATCTGGGGTTCAGGAAATCCAGTGTTCAAAAAAGTTGGCAAACCGCAAACTATCACAGTCATTGCTACTGCTGTGGAATGAGAGACAGCTTCACAGGGAGGGGCTGCTGTGAGACGCTGACAAACCTTAGGCTGCAGATCTGTTCTTCCTCGACTCCTTCGAGGGACTGGGTCTCTGGAAACTGCCAGGTAGAGTCAGTCTTCTGATCAGGTCTCTTGTGTCAGAGAGGAAATCCTCTGACGAAGGCCAGAGAGGTGTTGGAGGACACCCAGCAGAGAGAAGCTGTTGAATTGCCTCACATATTTACCTAAATATGCTGAAAAGAAGAGCCTGGTATACCCTTCTCAGCAGTATATGCTAGGCTCTAACATGAGACATTACATCAGGCTACCCAGGTGAAAATGAAAACTGCAGTCCTCCAAAGAGGATATTCAAAGGTCTCTATGTCTATTTATATATGTATATATGGGAACATATATAAATGGATAGATGAATATCATTTGGCACAGTGCCTGACACCAGTAAGCAAAGAATAAATGTTACGTGTGTGTGTGTGTGTGTGTGTGTGTGTATGTATGAATAAGAATGTAAATTTTGGGTTTTTTTTTTCCAGCTTTTGCCATTATAAATGTAACTTCGAATAATGTATTTATACAAATGGCTTTGCATACATGTGTGACCATATCTGAAAGGTAAATTTCTAAACTAGAATTCCTGAATCAAAGGATATGTGCATCTGTGATTTTGATAGGTATCTCTACATTGTGCCCCAGAGGCATGATAGTCCTCTTAGTCTGAATCACTATTTTATGCAACGTCTCCATACAGATATGCATGTATTCATGTCTATCTCTCACATATACATGGATCGCCATGCCAGCATCCTGGTCTATATCTATACCTGAACCAAAAGCCAGGATTTATAAATATCTGATGTGAGGATGAATCTCTTCTTTATTCACAAGCTAATTGGGCCCTTCCTGTGTAGATTGCAATGAATGCGGTAACCTAAATGTCTGTTACCGATGAGAACCTAACTACTAAGTTGTAGTAACACTGATGTCAAAGTTGCCAAAGCTGTGCTAAAAGCAAAAGAGCTGGGCATACTTCCGGATGCCGTGAAGGTTTTATGTTGTGCTTGGTTGGTTGGCTGGTTGGTTGGTTTGGCTTAGTTTGGTTTAGCAGTGATATTTAACAAAGCTTGGTGGCAAGTTGAAGCTAAAATTTATTTAACTTTTTTTAACTTCTCAAGCAATTAAAAATTCTTGAGCAAATAATGAGTTTTTAACGTATCTCTGGATTTTACTTAACACTTACACTCGGTGTTATATTGGCATGGATAACTAAGTTAATACACTTAATTCTCAAATAGAACTTCCTTTATGTGTAAGCAAACTGTATTTGCAAACAAATTGGCTTGTGAACTGTAAAGACAGTAACCGATAGGAACATTAGTTTGATAAAGGTCCACATTTAATTATGTCCAGTGATGGTGGAGAGTCATTGGATGACTTTGCTATTAAGATTTTATAGACGGGGCACCTGGGTGGCTCTGTTGTTAAGCACCTGCCCTTGGCTCTGGTCGTGATCCCAGGGTACTGGGATCAAGCCCTGCATCGGGCTCCCTGTTCAGCGGCAAGCCTGACTCTCCCTCTCCCACTCCCCCTGCTTGTGTTCCTTCTCTCACTGTTTTTCTCTCTCTGTCAAATACATAAAAATCTTAAAAAAAAAAAAAGATTTTATAGGCTCTATTAGAGGCAAAGAGCCTGCCTTCATACCTCTGAGAGGCAAAATTGCTGATCTTTAATGTTTAACTAGTTATAGTAGGGTACACCTCACATTTAAATGCTGGCATGTAAAAAGGTGGAATTGCTTCACTGAATCCACAAATGAGTTTTGAGTGAAGTGACCTTATCAGAAAATCAGACATTTTCTGCTTGCAACACTATCTTTCTGAAAAAGCTTACCTTTCTCACTTCTAGTCCTATACCACTTCTAGTACTTAAGAAGTTTGTGTGTGTGATTACTAGTCTCATAGCTAGAAGTCAAAGTCAATCGAACACCATCAAATTTAACTTTTGAAATTATAATTTTCTGGTCAGTAAATGGGGATTTATGCACATAGAACAATACATGAAGTAAAGTATCACTGGTTAGGGGAGTCTGATTTCTTCCAAGATAGTAACACCAATTAAGTTACTGAGATATTTTACTGAAATTTTTGTAATATTTAGAGATGTTCTAGGAGAAGTTCTTGAACCCAAATAGAACCTAGACACCTTGAGATTCATTTACTTAATGCAGAAAAAAATGTTAAGGAGCACCAATTAAACACATTTAAAGTATTAGTTTTCTAAAAGTACTAATAAAGAGTTAGACTATTAGCTCTGAATGACCTAGAATCAACTAACAAATAAAACTAACACCCCAGCATCCACCCAGCTTAGTGCCCTCAACAGTCAATACATGACAGATGCTTTTTTTTTTTAATTTATTTACTTGACAGACAGAGATCACAAGTAGGCAGAGAGGCAGGCAGAGAGCAGGCTCCCCGCTGAGCAGAAGCCCGATGCGGGGCTCGATCCCAGGACCCCGGGATCATGACCTGAGCCGAAGGCAGAGGCCTTAACCCACTGAGCCACCCAGGCGCCCCATGACAGATGCTTCTTGACAAAAGATGTTATACATAAATGTAAGGACAGTGGACTTTTCTCTTTTTTTTTTTAAGATTTGATTTATTTATCTGACGCAGCTAGAGAGATCGCAAGTAGGAAGGCAGAGTGGAGGGGGAAGCAGGCTCCCCACTGCGCAGAAAGCCTGATGCAGGGCTTGATCCCAGGACCCTGGGATCATGACCTGAGCCGAAGGTAGAGGCTTAACGGACTGAGCCACCCAGGCACCCCAGGACAGTGGACTTTTCTAATCATATTTTTTATAACTGCTTACATGGAAAAAGGAGGATATTTGCTCCTCGTCTTATATGAGGATATTAGTCATAATTAAATAATAGGTCAATAGCATAATTCAAATAACCCAGAAACTTGAGATTTCATATTCCCAATTCAGTGTTCCATACATGGACTCCTGTAACAAAATGATTGGCAAACTCTTGGCCTTGGGCAATGAAAGTTCCCTAGGTTAACCCTATGGTACTTCTTGCATTTGCCTTTGATCTGCCACTTGGTCACTCCATAAATCCAAGTCTCTTAAAATATCAGGGCAATGTTCCTTTCAGTATGGGAAGGCTTATCTATCAAAGGCTTTACATCTTTTCTTTGCTCACTTTAAATGAGTCGGTCAAGGTTGAAGATATTTCCATAGCTATACAAGAGGATGACAGAGCCAAGACACTGTGGTTTCAAGGCCAGGGAGCCACGTTCTTCATTTCTCAAAGAAAAACCATATAAGGTTATCTCCGTGTGGCTAATATGCTATAGTTGATTACTTTTAGAGAAACATGCCAAATGCTAATAAGTGATTAAGTGCTTTAAAGGGTGTTGACAGATAAAGCCCAAGTTGAAATAAGATTCAAGATGTAATTTATGATGTGAAACATTCTCTTTCAGGACTTCGCAGAGTTAAGACGAGGTTGGTTATGTTTGGGAAATAGCCGAGTGTGGTGTATTGGATATTGGATATACCTTAGCCAACAAGTCCTCTCTTCTTAGACTTCTGTTCTTCCCAGTGCTTTTATTTTAGGAATTGATTATTTCTCTTATCCTATAGACCCTCTGGTGAAAATGTAAACGGAAAAGAAAACAGCCAAAGTGTGGTGGTAAGAGAGAAAGAGGGTCATGCTTGAGTCAGAAATGTATTAGCAAAGTGGACTGACGCATTTCTTGCCCCTTCTCTGACCCTAAGACTCTCAGCCATACCCAGGCCTCCTGACTTGTGTCCTCTCTCTACTTCTTTCCTCTTTAACTCCATTGTAGGTTCCAGAAAGGAGGAAAACTATTCTCTGGATGTTTACATTGTACAAATCTTCTCTCCCCCCACCACACACTCAGTATTTCCAAATTATTTTAAAGAGCTTTTAGATTCCATAGTAATCAAGTCTTCTCATCGTAGCTTACCAGTGTTCCCTAAGATAGTGTCTGGATAGAATTCAGTTTAAGACATGAAATGATTTAATAAAGTTTGTGGACTTCACAAAGTTTGCAAATCTCTTTCTAAGCCATGAGACCATTGAGTTGTAATTCTTGCTTCTTCAGGGGTCCTAGGGATCCTAGAAGATATAGTTCAGATAAGTGAATCTGTTAATATGCTAGGTTTAGGAAAGAGCATTTCTTAATGCTCTTTGTTGAATTCTTCAGAATGTGTAATGTGTCTGAGTTTTTAGGCACAAACTATGGATATGTTAAGTTCAGGTAATAGGAGAGTAGCAGTCTATATATTGATCTGTCACTGACTTGGAAATAGATTTCACTGTAACACTAGTAGGAAAATATATTTAAAGTGAACTTAAATTTCTCCTAAGACATTTATTTTTTATCTTTTTTTTTTTTTTCTATCTCTTTGCTTCTCCTGGAGATTTTGTTTCAAGAAACTTAATTCATCTTCGTGGACTCATCATTCTATTTCGGCAAGCCATAGGAATGTTTCCAGAACGGGGAAAACCCTCTGTTTTGTTGGTGGGCATGCAAGATTCCCAGAGACAGAGCCTCCATCTTACACAATGCCTGGAGGCTCTGCTCACATTGTGGTCTGTTTAAGTGTCATCCCTGGGGGATAAGCCAGCATTATTTCTGACCCACATATTTCTAACCCACACGACTTAATTTTTAAGTGCATAGTGCATTTTAATGAGTGCAGGATGGAATTTGTAATTAGTATTTGTCCCTAAGGGCACAGCTACACTATAAGTCAAAAAAGTATTTTCTATGTATTTGACCATCAGCTTACTTTAAATTCTGTCCCTATGTGTGATTTTTAAAAAGAAATGGAAATCCTTGAATGCGGGTGCTCTATCTTTAAAAAGCCAGTTCAAATCCAGAAAAACTCTTACCAGCTCTACAAAACAGAGAAAAAAAACAAAGAAAACACCCTTTCCCAAAGTTGTGAAACACAACCGCTCCATTCTTTACCTCTTTTGACTCTTATTGTAAGAACATTTCTGTAATGCAGCCATCTGAAGGCAACATTCACAGCTTATCACAGCAATCTGGCCAAGTAACCCTGGTGTTGGCTAATACGCTGCTCACCCAGCCTCTGAAACCATCATCTCCTACAGCATCTCCATGCTTAAGTCACTCATCTCCATCAAATTTACAACTAACGCTCCTTGTAGGATCCCATGAAACAGTGAGAAACGGTAGGTTCTGTTTTATGTCATTCATTTCCCTGGCAGCTTTGAGGAAGAGAGGACGGAAAGGAGTTTTTGCTTTTCACATTTTCTAGCCTGCTTGGAAGGCAGAACTCTGAAAAGAGAAGAGCCACCCACCATCCTCAATCCCTTAACGACCCTGGCTTCATGTGTCAAAAATACCTGATCTGGAAGGAGAAAGGAAGGGCAGGGACTGGACGATACAAAAAAATAAATGCATAGCCCTCTCCGTTCTCTAAAGAATTTGTTTCAAATATGAGAATTGAAAGTTCATGACAAAATGTTAATCACAAGATTTCTGCCTTACGATCACATTCATTCTTTTCATCTTTCCACGTGCTCATTCACTGCTAATCAACAAGCTTTTAATGAGTCGCCACTGTGTGCCAGGCACTATGCTGGACATTATAAATGTTACAGAATATCTGAAACAAATAAACAGTTAAAGCTCAGTATATCTTCTTAAGTTAAAAAAAAAAAAAAGAAAGAAAGAAAAAGATAAGAAAATAGTATATACATGGTTAATGAGGCGATTGAACAATTATTAGTGTGAGATGGTTAACTTTCAAATTTCCTGACTTTATGGGGCTTGATTCCTTCAGGTATTAACAATGGTATGTATTAACAGGGGTTTTTTTCCATTTGATTTCTCAAGAATGTAATTTTTAATTAAAAAGAGAAATGAAAAATGTAAATCCCTCAGTTGGAGACTTTGTAGGACTCACATAACAATACTTATAAAGAAAATGTATTTATTTCCTGTTCATGCTGTTTACCCTTTTAGAAATTAAGAAAAAAAAAACAACGCCATAATATAAAAATAATTTTTAAATATAATATAAAAATATTGTATTTGGATGCCATGGACTTTTTCCTTTCTTAAACCGCTATTGCAACATAAAGTTATAAAGTCATGGTCATCTTTGAGTAGAAACCTTATAATCAGTATGATCACGTCTTTTTTCAACCTAGTGTTGATTCGTTTATTTGTTTTTATTCATACAAAAGAAATGTTCTAGGGGAGCAGTATAAGCCGTAGGGGAAAGGGATCAGCACAAGCGTGGACTCTCATTTGTCAAATGGACACCACTTTGCTCTAGGACCTAATGGTAAAAAAAATCTCTTTGTTGGATGAGCCATCACAATGTGAAAACCAGTAACAGTTAATGGGAGTATTTTCTAACTGGCTCACATTTAAATATTAAATTTATTTAATTAATAATATTAATAATTAAATATTAAATATAAATAGTGGTAATATGTATTCAAATTTACTTTTAAGCAGGACCTAAAAATTTAACTCATGTCACAGGGACCTAGAAACAATACAGAACTCTAACACTGACTTTGCAATTAAGGAGACTTGTTTGATTGCGTGCTTGATTTGTGTTCAGTGTTCAGATCTTGCCCTTAGGTTTTGTCATTGAACGGGGTAAAGTCTCAAGAAAAAACGAAACATAAGGAATAAGAGTGTGTTATTGCTGGATTTAGAGTTAGAATTGCTTCCTCTTGCAATAAAGGGAACCAATTTCCCCTACAAAGAGGAAAGCTATATTGTTGGGCTTCACATTAGGTATTGGATGTTGATTTTTGTCAAAAAATAGCGAAATAATTAATTTCCAGTTATAAAAATCTCTAAGAACGTTCTTTTTTTTTTTCTTAGAGATTTCATTTATTTATTTATTTATTTGTCAGAGAGAGAGAGAGTATGCACAAGCAGAGTGACAGGCAGAGGCAGAGGGAGAAGCAGGCTCCCTGCTGAGCAAGGAGCCCCATGTGGGGCTCGATCCCAGGACGCTGGGATCATGACCTGAGCCCAAGCAGCAGCTTAACCGACTGAGCCACCCAGGTGTCCCCTCTAAGAACATTCTTTCACCAAATGTCAAGATGGTATCTTGGTTGAGAATGATTTTTGTTTTTAAACTTAAGTAGCTTTCCCTCACCTTCATTCAGGGCTTTGTTTACCTCTAAACAAAAGGTTGGTGTCTTTGCATTTTAAATAAGCTCCCAGCACTAAATTGTCCAAGACTTATTGGAAGCCATTAAGACTAGGATGAGCATCAGTAGTGGGCCTGGTTTCTGTGACTGGATGTCTGGCCTCTCGGTGTCTCCAGAAGGCCTTCTGACTGAAAAGAGGCAGGGCTTGCAAAGTCACCCTTCTCATGACAAAATAATAGAAGTGACATCTGGCGCTTTGCCGTTCATCTTTTGTGGCTCTCAGGAACCACAAAAAGTGACAAAAAGCTGAAAGCTGATGAAGGTTAATAATACTCCCTAGTTTACAGTTCCTTTCTTTTTGGAGGGGTAGATTAGAAAATCGTAATCCCTCAGTTATGATTAGGTTTCTGACTATCTCTGTTCTGAACTTGGAGAGAATGGTTACAATTTCCAGTTTGTGTTTCCCTGTGTCCTATGATAACTTGGGTCAGAGGTTGGGCTGCAGGCCTCCCAGTGGTATGAAGAGCAATCACCCAATTTCTGGGCTGAGCCAAAAACAACAGTAACCTCAAAACAGGCCCTAGATTCAGTGCAGAGCCCATTTCCACTGGCCAGACTTTTTCCCTTCAGTGGCTTGACACTCATTCATCTTGATTCATTTGATGGTTGTACCTATGGGAGACTAATACTTGCATATTTGCATATAGTTTAAGAAAATAGGATATTTGAAAATTTCCTAAGTTTTAGATATTATATGAATAAAATAGCTAAGTGAGGGCACCTCGGTGGCTCAGCCGGTTAAGCACCTGCCTTTGGCTCAGGTCATGATCCCAGCATCCTAGGATCAGGCTCAATCCCCATGTTGGGCTCCCTGCACAGTGGGGAGCCTGCTTCCCCCTCTCCCTTTGCTGCTCCCCCTGCTTATGCTCTGTGTGTGTGTGTGTGTGTCAAATAAATAAACAAAATCTTTAAAACATTGTTTTTAAATTCAAAAAATAAAAATATCTTTAAAAATTAAATAAAATAGCGAGGTAATTAGGAGAAATTTGCTTCTGCATCTAGATATTTTACCATTGTTTGAGACACAGCTGTGGGTTTACAAATACTAAAATTGATTTGATTCTAAACCATCTTTTTTCTGTGGTCAGTTTCGGCAAAACACTGTATAGACTCTAGAATCAGATCATGTGGGTTCGAATGTGGATCTGTTACTTATTTGAGTAATAAACCAAGTAAACCAAGGCCAGCTGTATTACTTGTCTAATGAGGAATAGCAAATAACCACAAAACTTAGTGGCTTGAAACAATAGACATTTATTATCTCACACTTTGTGTGTGGGTCTTGAATTCAGAAACCAGAGTGAATGGTTCTGACTCAGAGTCCCTCTCTCATGAGAGTGCAGTCAAGATACTTCCCAAGGGCTGCAATTTTCTGAAGATTTGCCTAAAGCTGAAGGATTCTTTCATTCCTACACCTGGCATATTGGTGAGTCATTTTCAGGAGACCCCAGTTCCACACCTTGGCAGTCTGTCCATAAAGGGGCTTTAGTGCCCTCCTGATACGGCAGCTGGTCTCCCCAAGAATGAGTGATTCACCAGACTGCAAAGAGCAAGCCACAGGCCTTTTGTGAACTAGTCTCAGATGTCACACGTCATCCCTTTTGCCACATTCTGTTCACTAAAAGCAAGTCATTAAAGCCAACCCATATCTCCAAGGGAAGGGAAATGAGCCTTCACCTTTTGATGGGAGGAGCAGCGAAGAGTTTGTGCACATACTGACAACCAACATAGTGTATTAATAAACTTCTAAGTGCCTCAGTTTTCTTATCTATGAAATGCACATCGGTAGTACTATCTCATAGGATTTCTTTGCAGATTTCGGGGATATGATATGTGTAAAGTGCTTAGAATAATGCCTAACCCATTATAAGTGCCATATAAGCATCAGGTTTGTTTTATTTATTTATCTTTTTCCCAGTCTATCTGAGGACAACCAGAATTAGTAGAAAGAATATCATCTAGGGATGCCTGAGTGGCTCAGTTGGTTAAGCGGCTGCCTTCAGCTCAAGACATGATCCCGGGGTCCTGGAATCAAGTCTCTCATCGGCCTCCCTGCTCAGCGGGGAGTCTGCTTCTCCCTCTACTTTCTCTGCCTGCTGCTCCCCCTATCTCTCTCTGACAAATAAATAATTTTTTTAAAAATCTTAAAAAAAAAAAAAAGAAAGAATATTGTCTGGATAATTTATAACAAACTAGTCTGATAGAGACCTTGGAACTGTTTGCAATCTTTTTATTCTTATGTTTCCAAGTTCTTTTAAAGTATCTGGAGTTCACAGTTGGTTCAGACCTGAGGTAGCCTGAGTCTTCCCCCATTTCAGTAAATGCCTCCACCATTCATATGGCAAAACTCTTAAAGTTTCTTGACTCCACGTATCCACCCCATAATAAGTCCTGCTGGCTCTATCTTTCATCTACAACCCATTCTGTTCAGCCCCAGGTCACCACAGGCTCCAGCTTACCACAACCTCGTATCAAAGCTTCCTTTCTTGACCCCACATTCTATTCCACATTGAGCAGCTACAGAGATCTTTTTTAAAAACATAAATAAGAGTGTGCCATTTCCCTGTTGAAAAACTTGCAGTATATTTCTTTAAAAAATTATTCCAACTCCTTTCTCTACCATTTCATCTCCTAGACACTTGGCTTGGATCGCTCCACTATAGCCTTGATAGCCTTCTTCCTGTCCTTTCAGCTCACTAGGCTTATTTACTTATTTTACCTCCAGGACCTTTGCACTTGCTCTTTCCTCTGTCCAGAATGTTCTTTGCATGGCTTACTCTCTTATTTTAGTCTTGTCCCTTACTCACACATTGCCTCTTCAGAAAGACCCTGTTGAAAATCCTATCAAAATATTACTCCAAATCCCACCATAATCTCTTCATATGACAATACCTGTGTGACATCATATAAAATATTTGTGTTTCTTTTAATCTACCTCCCTCACTAGATTATAAACTTTATGAGAGTAGGAAGTTTGCCTTGTTCATTGATATGCACCCTATACTCAGAATGGGGTCTGGCACATATTGAATGAAAGAATGAATGAATGAGCAGAATTCTGAGTTAATTGATTAATCCAGAAGTCACAAGTGGATACTAGTTGGACCACAGATACATTTTTGTTAATACAATGTTATATGACAGTGATTTTTTAAAAAGATTTTATTTATTTATTTGACAGACAGAGATCACAAGTAGGCAGAGAGGCAGGCAGAGAGGTGGGGGGAAAGCAGGCTCCCTGCTGAGCAGAGAGCCCGATGCGGGGCTCGATCCCAGGACCCTGGGATCATGACCCGATCCAAAGGCAGAGGTTTTAACCCACTGAGCCACCCAGGCACCCCTATGACAGTGTTTTTTAAAAATGTGAGTTAATTGACAACTTTTATAATTATGAAGTTTTATATAAACTCCAACTTTTTTGACTAAAATCAAGAGAATTTTTTTGTTTGGTTTTGGTTTTGGTTTTTTGTGTTTTGTTTTTTTTTTTTAATTTCTTGGCAAAAATCGCATCTTGCTTTTTAGCAGCTTCTCCTTTTAGATGTGAATTGCCCCACACCCTGCCACTCTCTATTACTGACTGACACCACTAACCTTCCTACATCTGGCTCCCTCTTCCCCTCCAGCCTGGCCGTATAGACTTCCAGGACCCTAGATAAAGCATATCTGTGTAAGTTTGCCAACATCTGTCCTCCATGACAGTATAACTTTTCATATCTAATTTAGAAATGAAATGGGTCTCATGTTGGAGCTCCAAGGCATATTCATACTAGACTCATTTTAGCCTTTGGTGCCATAGTATAATAATCACCCAGCTTGACACACTCCACAAAGAACCCTCTCACTAGTGAAAGGACGGAAAGACCCATTGTGTTTCAAAATAATTTTCACTTTGGGAAGATTATTCTTTAAAACATTTTTTAAAAACATCAATTTGAAAAACTTTTCTTTATTTTCAAGCCTCATGAACACTCAATCCAGATGTTTACCTAAAGTGATTCATTAACCAGTGTGAGGCACACCCAGTTGTACTAGGAAACAAAATAACTGAGTTTAACAATAGACAATTGCAGAAATATATGTGTAATAGCAAGAACTCTTGTTTTTTGCTCCTTGTAGAGCTCGTGCTTCTGTATTTGGAGGGCTTGAATACTAAGCATCTGCTACACGGCAGGAAGTGTATTAGGCGGTTGCACAGACTTTATTCTGTCTTACACTGTAGGGATGCTGGAGTGCAAAAATGAAACAAAAAAAAAAAACAAGTAAATGTTATAATCCATGCAATAATTGTTGATAAGTGCTGTAGATAAAAAGAAAAGTGGAGTAGGGCAAGAGAGATGGGTACCGGACACTTCGCTGTACTAACAATGTGGCTACCATAGGTCATGTTGAAAATACTAGCCTTGAGCAAAACCTGAAGAAGGCAGGGGAGTTCGCAGAGTAGATCTGTGGGGAAAGAGCCTTTCAGAATAAGGAGACACCGAGAGTAAAGCCCTAAGACAGGAGTGTGTCTGGGGCGTTCACGGAGCAGTGAGTAACTATTACTGCTGAGCTACGGGGCGGTCAAGTTGACTACAGTAAATACTAAGTATACAGATGCCCGCACTGTTCTTCCGTAGGAGTCGTCTAGTCTCCTCAGCTGAGGAACATTTATCATCTGTTTTTAACCTTTATAGTCTCTATTTTGGTTTGGCCATGACCTGAGCATGTGAGACTCCATGGCAGTATAAGAGATGTTTGCAAGGCAGCAGGGTCTGTCTTCTAAGGGGAACTTACAAGACTGACCCCGGTTGGCCCCAGGTCGAGATCCTGATCCTAAGCTACTGGGTATGCATAACAAATTCTCATGAACTGGCTGCGTTTTCATTATTCCTAACCACTGTCCTGATCCATATATCGAACACTGGTGCTTTTCAAAGGAGTAGTCCATGAGTAAAGGAGTAAGAGCTGGAATTGCTTATCTTAATCCCGCATGCTAATTACGGTCCACTAAGTAATGCGGTTCAGAGGGCACTGTGTGAGTGTCTCCCTCACAGACCTTCATGTCTTCTCATGCAGCTGCTTGCGGAGGACTGGCCCTTTGGAGTTGAGATGTGTAAGCTGGTGCCTTTCATACAGAAGGCCTCCGTGGGCATCACTGTGTTGAGTCTGTGTGCCCTAAGTATTGACAGGTAAGAGTGGATATTTAAGCCAGCTATATCCTGAACATGAGCTCAGGATACGAGTGATTGCTTTGTTGCTTAGAAAATAAACTATGTAATTCAATGAAACAGGCTCTGCCAGCTTGACAGATAATTCTATTTTGTGCTTCAGATATCGAGCCGTTGCCTCTTGGAGTCGAATTAAAGGAATCGGGGTTCCAAAATGGACAGCAGTAGAAATTGTTTTAATTTGGGTGGTCTCTGTGGTTCTGGCTGTCCCTGAAGCCGTGGCTTTTGATATTATAACCTTCGACTACAGAGGACGTTACCTGCGAACCTGCTTGCTGCTTCCGACTCAGAAAACAGCCTTCATGCAGGTGAATTTTGCCTTTTCCTTTCCTTTCTGTTCTTGCCTTATAAATATTTAGCTACTTTCCCCCAACCCTCCCTTCTTGGGAAGCTATTGATTTATGACTGTCCTTGGCATAAATTAAGAGCGTAAGCCCCAGGACTGTGGGGAGAAGGGTGACTAATGACCCATGCTGCAGGAAGCTAGGTCACTACTTATACAAGAATCCCCTGCTGCCCAGGGATACAGATAAACCAAGTTCACGTGAGACAATCGATCTGAATTTATAGCTTCTCTACTCAGCTCACCCAGAAGGACTGACAACTCCTGCATATTCTGCGTAAGATAGCACAGCGGTCATCAGAGGGAGTGGATGGTTCAGTGAACGGTCAAGTGGAAGATGGCCTAATGTGGATGGATTCTGCACGGGAAGGCTGTGCTCTCTCTAAAGGGAGAGCTGCTGTTGCAAAGAATTTTTCATCTTGGCCATTTATTCAAGAATGTTTATTCAGGAAATTGGGGGAAATGGTAATGATGGTATTTGTCAGCATATCGTCATTTAAGTGTAAAAGGCTCTTCCCACCAGAGTGGTCAGGAGAAGTTAATGCACTTGGTCCAGGTGTCACAAGGATTATTTTCTATTTTATCTATAAGAAGACCACATACAGGGCACCTGGGTGGCTCAGTTGGTTAAGCGACTGCCTTCGGCTCAGGTCATGATCCTGGAGTCCCGGGATCGAGTCCCACATCAGGCTCCTTGCTCAGCAGGGAGTCTGCTTCTCCCACTGACCTTTCTCCACTCATGCTCTCTCTCTCTCTCATTCTCTCTGTCTCTCCGTCAAATAAATACATTTTAAAAAAAAAAGAAGAAGAAGACCAAATACAAGTTTAGGGATTGCGTATATCATGGTAATGAAAAGAATTAAGTGAGACATTAATGTGAAATTGAGAATGAGATTGTTGACTTCTTGTTTATCAGTTAAAAGGGAAAAGTACTGCATAGATGACATAAATTCCACTCCAACAGGGATATATTTGGAGCAAGAGTTTAAAAACAAAGCAAAAAGATAGAGCAGAAATAGAATAAAAGGCATAAGTCATAGGCAGCTTTGATTTTCCAATTATAAATTAGATTTACACATTTCTTAGCAAAATGATTTGTACATACCTTTCCACATCAATTTTTTTCCAGAAAACAGACTTGTTAAAAAGTGAAACCTTCTCTTAAACATTAGGATGTCTTTACATATTCAGATATGGTATTTTGCATGAATACATTATGGATATTTTGCTTATGTGAAGGCAAAAATATTTGGAACACCACATATTTTTAATTTTACCCAACTGCTTAAATTTTTGTGCATAAAAACAGCACACTGCCTTAGAGAATTAAAATGCTCTTTAGGGAAAGTTTGTTTCATTTAGTATAAGTATTTAATTATTTGTTCAGTAGACGTGGCCTCAAAGATTCTATACAGCCTCTATGAAATGGATCTACTTTAGAAGATAATTATTCCTTGATGAGTATGTTGATTTTTGTTGTTGTTGTTGTTGTTGTTGTTTATTTAAACTTGGCATATAAGATTTTTTTTACAGAGGAATGATAATCATGCAATTCTCTCTTTTTTTCGCCATAGTTTTACAAGACAGCCAAAGATTGGTGGCTGTTTAGTTTCTATTTCTGCTTGCCATTGGCCATCACTGCTTTTTTTTATACCCTGATGACCTGTGAAATGTTGAGAAAGAAGAGTGGCATGCAGATTGCTCTAAATGACCACTTAAAGCAGGTAAGAGAACAGAAATATGTGCTGACTCACGATTACAATGATGATTATGAATTGGAAAATTATTATGGCGATAAAAATTATTATATACTAAAGTGTATTTCCTTTTTCTTGCTTCTGGTATTTTTTGAATAGACAAAGAATATCTTTTCTATTCTCTATCTAGAGATATTCTATTCTACCTAATCTAAAAGCATCTAGAAAGAGCCATTACTCTTTAAAGATGAATCTGAGGTCAATTTAGTTCTAATTCACAGTAACTATTCAACTCAAAACTCTGTGTTCAGGATTTTTACAAATACCACTGACTTTCTGTAAACAATATTAAAGGTTCTGTTTGGGAAGAGAGACCGCTGTGATTATCTGAACCATCTATTTAGTCTCTGGCTCTGGTTTTATTTCAGAGACGGGAAGTGGCCAAAACAGTCTTCTGCCTGGTCCTTGTCTTCGCCCTATGCTGGCTTCCCCTTCATCTCAGCAGGATTTTGAAGCTCACTCTTTATGACCCAAATGATCCTAATAGATGTGAGCTTTTGAGGTAAGAAACATAAAATAGACAAAGTTTTTGTAGGTAAATGCCATTCAGAAGTTTTTGGGTTGTTTGTTTTTTTCCATCGATCCCTTTCATAGGCAGAGAGAGTACCATTTTGCTAGTCTTTAGGGAACAATGAAGATCCCCATTTTTGATCTTCACCCCTGTTGTAGGGGAAGGAATCAAGGGGACTTGTGAGAACACTGGAAATGGAGAGGCAGAGCTGTCAAAATGATGAGTGGGCGCCACAATTGGAAATTCCACCTCGGATTCTCCTTTGCACACTTTGAGAAGCCTTCTTAGCAGCTGGCCTCCACACTTCAAATGAGATTTTATTGTTAGAGAACTGGGCATGGGTGGAGGGACGTGCTAGCAGAGAGAGACAGAGGGAGAGAGACAGAGAGAGAGAGGTCATCCTTAGCAAAGACCAGTGATAAAGCCAAAAATTAGGGATATGAAAAACTTTTTCCTTCACAAAAACTCCAGAGTTTGCCAAGAATACATGCGTAAAGCAGCGTATTATTCACAGACATATTTGGGTTGTTTTTTGCAGCTTTTTGTTGGTATTGGACTATATCGGCATCAACATGGCTTCCCTGAATTCCTGCATTAATCCTATAGCTCTGTATTTGGTGAGCAAAAGATTCAAGAACTGCTTTAAGGTAGGAGTATTTCAAAATAAAAAGCTCTTTTTGGCCTAGCATCAAATATAGCCTTCCCAAACTATTCATACTTCTATCTAAAGAGATTTAGTAAATTGTTTTACAGTTTTCCCTTGCATTACATCACGAATGATTTTTTTTTAAAAATGTGTTCTGCTCATAAATCACTCTATTTGATTTCCGCCTGTATATCCTCGTGAGCTAGTCCCCACTGCCTAAACCAATCAGTGGTACTCCTAGAAATGTTCAGAAAATTAGCAAAAAGTACATGTAGTGATGTCTGACAGATATCATCTGAGAAAATAAGAGCTAAACATGAATTAAATGCACTGTTCCCATTTTGGGGAGGTTTGGGACTGCACAGCATGGTTTGAATTTTAACTCATTTAGTTATAGTATTCATTTGGACGTGAGAATAGCAAGCCAAATGAAGACATTTAATTCAGGTTTTACCTCCTCTTTTCCACCTTGTTTGTATAGCAAAGATGTGCTACTTGACGTGGAATATGTGTCATTATTCTTAATTTGGCCACTTGCATTGTAACATCCATCCATCCATCCATTCATTCACTCCTTTAACAATCTAACTTGAATTAAATAGTCCCCTTCCCTGATATGAACATGACCCATTTGTCCCTGGGAGTTTATTCCTGGAAAGAACTTCGCTTCCTTGTAAAACTAAGTCAGTCTCATAGACGAATGGATCTCAGAGCAAGAACATTCACCAAGATCAACTCCCTCATTTTGTAGCACAGAAAACAACGGACCTCCCACTTTCTTAGACAGATAGATTATCAGAAAGCAAACAGTATGAACAAAGTTTTGGATTTTAAAAAATCCAAGAAAAGAAATTGGACAAACAAAACTGAGACACTTGTATACTTTGTAAGTTTATTGTGTGATAATGTTGAAAAGGCACATGACCATAACATGTGCCTAACACAAACCGGCAATACAATATTAAGTTCATTGACATGGGAAGATGTTTGTGACACCATCAGGTGAGAAAAAGTAGGCTATGGACTAGTACATACAGCACAATTATATTAGGATAAATTGTACATACACTTCTACAAACACACACATATACAGTCGTGTATGGATGTGTGTAGTATTTCTATTTGCATAGGAAAATGTCTTGAGTTATGTATTTATCAGATATTATGAGAATTTTTCAAGTAATCAAGAGTAAGTATCAAGCTTTAAGTGGCTTTTCCCTTTAAATGTAATGAAAAGATGAGTTTTCCTGGTAGACATTTTTCCTGTATTTTCTGGTTTAAAAATTATCATATATGACTTGGGTAATTATATATTGTTAAAGGGAAGAAGAAGAGAGCATGGAAAGAAAGGGGCTGAGAACTCCTGACCATGCCAAGAAAGTCAGAATCCCAGAAAGTAGGTGGAGTCAACCCAGTGTCACTGGTGTGAACGTATAACGAGTTCTTTTGCTTTGTACAGTCGTGCTTATGCTGCTGGTGCCAGTCATTTGAAGAAAAACAGTCCTTGGAGGAAAAGCAGTCGTGCTTGAAGTTCAAAGCTAATGATCACGGATATGACAACTTCCGTTCCAGTAATAAATACAGCTCATCTTAAAAAGAAGACATATTCACTTAATGCCACATTCTCTATTGTGGACAGAGGTCATTAAATCAAGGCCTTTGCCAAGACAAAACAACTGTGTGCTTGCACAAAACAATGTAAGAATGTAAGAGTGATTCTTCTCTTAGCACTCACAGTGACACATGAAATTCTGTGAGCTGTTTACAGCAGGAGAAGAAAAGCAGTGAGAATTGGGAAATCCTCATCATGAAAGCACTTAATTTTTTACAATCAGCACTCAGAGTAGCTCTTGATAGCTTCCAGTATATTTTGCCCCACTTACCTTTAAGCTGAGCTCACTCTGCATTCCTATTAAAGAGGTTTATTTTTTGAATTAATGTGAATCTGATATAAAGGAAAATGGTGTTTTTAGAAAAGGCATTTTTAAATAAAGTTTAAATGACTCAACTTAAATTTAAAAAATAATCCTTCAAAAGAACTTTTTTATTCATGGTGTCACACCATTGGTTGGGTTATAAAATGTGAAAGCAGGTTAGCTGGTGTATTTTTGTGACATGAGAAACATATTTGAAGGATCAGGAGGTAGTATCAGAAAGAGAGATTGAGGTTTTCGAAAATCATTAACCTTTCTACGTGCAGATAAGATCAAATGTCAGAAAGGGAAAGAGAGAGGAGCTATGGAATGCCATCCCAAAAGACTGCTTTGAAATCTCCCATTCATGTACTCTGCAAAGAAAACGTTACCCACAATTTTGGGGGGATTATTAAAACATTCTTCTTCTTTGATTATTGTAGTTCAAACACTATTTGTTTAGTTTTGTCATCTGTCAATGCTTAGCTACGATGTAGGACATGCAGATGATTACACAAAGGGCTGGCCCCAGCGTTCACACCTTTACGGTGGAGAAATGCCAGCAACACCATCGTGGACAGCATGCGTGGTGCCCGGAGCCGTGTCCACACGGCCCAGGAGAAAGCAGCATTCTCTCCCACAGACAGTAGTTAAAATTGTCTCTGGCATAGGTCTCATATGGTAATGATAATACTGTCTTTTTAAATCACGCAGATTAATCAATTTAACAGCTACCTGTAAAGCTTATTACTAATTTTTGTATTATTTTTGTAAATAACTACTAGAAAACAGTTCTCAACGTGGTGCTTTTTTGTCACATACAGGCAAAACTGCCTTTTGGGACTGTAAGAACTCTTTGTGCTTTCTTGCCTCATTCTTTCATCTCCCCAGCAAAGTGCCTTAGGTTAACTTGGGATGACATGTGTGTGAAAATATGTCCAAGAGAGAACGGAAGGGAGAGGAAATGAGGTGGGGTGGGAGGAAACCCATGGGGACAGATTCCCATTCTTAGCTTGACGTTCGTCATTGCCCCGTCACATCAATGCAAAAGGTCCTGATTCTGTTCCAGCAAACACAGCTCAATGTTCTCAGAGTGGCTTCAGGAATAAATTGGGCCCAAGAGCTTTAGCTCCGTCTTAAAATATAACAGTTTCTACTTTTTTTTTTTTTTTTCCTTTCAGTAACCCTGGGCCACATGTTGGAAATGAGCTAGCAGTGTGGTTCTCTGCCAGCATTTACTGTGATAACACAGTAAGCCAAAACCCAACAGTGTGGCCAAAAAAAAGGGACAATAATTAATTAACATGCCACATGGATTCTATTTACAGATCACTCACGATCTTGTTTATTAGTTTCTTCCCAATCACTTTTTCAGACGCTTGTCAACACAAAAGACTTGTCAAACTTTGGGCTTTAAATTCACTTTGGGTGACTAATATCTTCATGGTTCATTAATATTTTTTTTTTGTCCTACTTAAGTTTTAGCTCCTTTTTATTATATTACCATGGACTGGGTTTTGGTTCTTCCTCCTCATTTACAGTACCCTTTTCTTCTCCATATCACACTGTGGTCTGTAATCACCTTGCCAATTTTTGGAAACTGCACACGAAGAGTATATACATGTACTATTTATTCAATAGCTTTTCTAAAAATGTCTGATTTCAAAATTTTAGCATACTGATAAAAGTTGGTAAGAAACAAACATGATCTCTTTGACATGATTGAAACTGATATGGCCAAAGGAATACAGTTTATAGCAAAACATGGAAATGCTGTAGTGAACTTTATAAAATTGTAATATAAGCATGTAAAATAATTATATATTTTGTTTTTCTGTGGCCACTTAAAGTGGCAACTACTGTAGTTGCTGATTCATTATGGTGTAAACAAAATCAATAAAAATTTAAATTGTTAAACAAAGACCTGCTTATTTTTTTTTACTGCACAGGAATGATTTCTTAAATACTACTTGATGAAGTATTGAAAGGTAATACAAATGTTACAAGTAGACATCATTTATGTTAAGCATACAATAATCAAGGAAATATAAAAGTTGTTAAATTAAAAGGCCAGGTTTCTGGTCTCCGGGCTGCATTGTCATTGTTGTTATTGTTGTTTATTGTTGTGAGTAACCAGATATACATACAGACATTCAGTGTTCCAAAGCTGAGTATCTGGATGATAGTTTCCAATGGCCCCTCCTGTCTTCCTATCTCTGGTTGCCTGACTTTGGAGCACTTCACCATCATTATTGTACCAAAGATCAAAAGTGAAAGGTTGAAATGAGATTTGGGGATTACTCACATCATTTCACAAGCTTCTTTTGAGTGTTTACTATGTGGAAGGTAGGATGAGATTAATAAAATGCAAGTTCCCTAGGAGACAAAGTAATAACAAAATTTTAGTACAATCCAAAAGGAAACAAGCATTAAATAACCATCTACTGAATGCTCTCAAGGTTCATGTGCTATGTCTCTTAGCACATAATCCCTTTCTTTGTCTGACAAAACCCAGCCTAGTGTTCCAAAGGTTTCTATGAGTGACCCCTGACCTTTGCTGGATTTCAGCTCCTAATCTCAGCTGAGCATTAGAGATAGAGGAGTTTGGAATTCCTGTGCTCTGTGAGAAGTAGAAGAAGGGCAAGCACAGGCAGTACCCTATGTGGGTCACCGACAAGAGCCTCGCTTCTCTTGAACAGTTAGTTGTGAAGTTACATTAATAATGATAATGCATGCACATTTTATTTATTTAATTAAACTAATTATAGTTTAGATTCTTGGAAGAAAACCAAAAGATGTGGCAGCCCTATAAAGGAAATATCCAGAAACCATAGAGGCCAAGCTTGTGAAAAGCAATAATTCTGGATGACTTGCTTTCAGTCATTGGCCTTAGAAGTGACTACATGAAATAATCAACAGGTTGAATGAGTATATCCAAATTGGAAAATCCCAATAGACACTTCCAGGATTCAAGGTTCAAGTGAGCATGAGCAATAACTCCACCATGTTAGGAAGGCAGCAAGTGTAATGGAAAAATCACCAAAAGAAAAGGTAAGAGAGAGAGAGAGAGGGAGAAAGAAGGAAGGAAGGAATGAAGGATGGATGGAAGGAAAGAGAGTGTGAGAGAGAGAAGGAAAGAAAGAAAGAAAGAGAAAGAAAGAAGAGAGGGAGGGAGGAAGAAAAGGAAAGGAAAAAAGGATATCTTTGGGCAATACATGTCAGTGAACACCTCAGAGCCTCAATTTAATTATGTCAGGTTAACATAGTTATAATATTATAAAATATAGATATTAATATCTCCAGCCTAATTCTTAAATCCACAAATTTCTAAAATATAGGCATATGCAAATGAAGAAGACATAATCCCCACCTTCTAGAAATTTACAATCTGATGGGAGAGACAGACAAATAAATTAAGCACCTAATATGTTATAGGTCCTGGTATATAAATACATACATAGTGAGAATTAGGGAGTTTAAGGAAACTCACCAGAGAAATTGGTACTTGAGTTGAGCCTTAAAGGAAATTTGCCAAGCAAAAAGTCCATGGCACAGCTGACTAAATGATTACCGTGGGGGAGAACTGAAAGGGTTGGACCCGCATGGCCTGTTCAGGGAGAGGGCTTGACCCCAGCATGCTGAGGGATGGCTGTGAGAGGTGGGGCTGGAGAGACAGGAAAGCCAGAGGGGCCTATGTTCCATATAGTTGGGTTCGCCCTTCCCCATGACCAGTGGTCCTCAAATGTCTGAGGCCTGCACACCGCAGGCTTATCCGGAATGTCTGTTTACAACACAGACTCCTGGCCTCCAACTCTGATTCGTATCATCTAAACCTCTGGGGTGGGGCCCAGGAGTATTTAATTTTTTTTTTTTTAAGATTTTATTTATTTATTTGTCAGAGAGAGAGAGAGAGAGAGCGCACAGGCAGACAGAGGCAGAGGGAGAAGCAGGCTCCCTGCTGAGCAAGGAGCCCGATGTGGGACTCGATCCCAGGACGCTGGGATCATGACCCGAGCCGAAGGCAGCTGCTTAACCAACTGAGCCACCCAGGCGTCCCAGGAGTATTTAATTTAACATCGATTTCAAGTAGCTCTTATGGATCTAAAACTGGGGAAGACTTGCAGTGTGGATATTTGCGAAGCACTGGGTATTTTAGACAAGGAGTAACAAGACAAGTTCTGCTTACATAAGACTACTCTGGAAGCAGTGTAGAGCATAGATCAGAGGACCAGGAGGCAGAAAGCAGGGAAACAAGATAAATAGCTCCTGCATTTGCTGGGTCAGAGCTGAGGGTCTGAGAGAGGAAATGTGTGGGGATATTGGAAATAGGGCCTGTCAGCTGAAAAGATAGACCTCGTGACATCCTGACAGGATTGATGTGGGAACAAAGCTCAATTTAGAGGTTTCTGCCTAGAACCCATTAACTTAGATCAGAGTTTAGCAAACTATGGCCCAAGGGCCAAATCCAGCCTGCTGGACTGACTTTGTAAATAAAGTTTTATTGGAACACGGTCACACCCATTTGTTTACATATGGACTAGAGCTGCCTTTCACAACAGCACAGCTGAGTAGTTGTAGCAGAAACCCTGTGGCCCACAGAGGCTAAAATATTTACTATCTGGTCTTTACAGAAAAAAATGTGCTGATCCTTGACCGATAAATAATAATAAGGGAAAAGAACTGGAGAGAAGGAAAGAGTTCTGAGGATGAAATGAATTCTGTTTGGGATATCATGAGCTTAAAGGTATCATGGAGCTTCCACAGAGACACTTGGGGTATCTATCTGGGTTAAAGAGAAAAATGTGCTTAAAGTGATTTCGAGATACTAAATAAACAACGGGATGAATGAAATGTTGAAGGAGAATCAGGAAAAGGAAAGGAGAAAGGAAAGAAGAGATGGAGAATAAAACAACAGGGGTCACGAAGGCCAGAGGAATGGGCAGAGCTGAGAAATTCAGAAGAGGCTGCAGGAGGCAAGGGTGCCCAGGGCCACAGAAGTCAGGGGAAAGCCGAGCAAAAACACGGGTGGGATGTGACTCAGAGCAACAGGAGAATGAAAAGCAACTTTTGAAATGGACAATTCCAGACACATGGGAGCCCTCCTCCCCAACGGCCAGTGCACATGTGCGTGATGTACGGGGGCGACGTACCTTTGGCTCCTCGGCTCCCGTTCACTTGGCACAATTTTCTAGATAGATCGTGTCACTGTAGCAGTAGAGAATGCTAAAGCTTTGGTTAAAGATAGTATTTTCAACATGTAAGCTTTTTTCCTCATCCTCCTTCCAAAACTCCATTAAAATGACAAAAAACAAAAATGAAAAGGTATAAACGCACAAGGGCAGAGATGAAAGGGCAGACAGCAGCTGACTAGAAATATTAACAAATTTGTGTAAGATAAACACCAGATGATAAAGGACGACTTATTCAGATTTCAGTTTTCTTTACTAAATGTCTGCCTGGGAGGCAGAAGTGACAGGATTATAGGTCAGAAGCGACTCAGGAATTTGAGGTGGCAGGTACCCTTGAAAGCTAGGGACTGAAGTGAGGGCAAAAACAAAAGAACTGATTAAAAGTCTAAAAGTCAGGGGTGCCTGGGTGGCTCAGTGGGTGGAGCCTCTGCCTTCGGCTCAGGTCATGATCTCAGGGTCCTGGGATCGAGTCCCACATCGGGCTCTCTGCTAGTCAGGGAGGCTGCTTCCTCCTCTCTCTCCCTGCCTCTCTGCCTACTCATGATCTCTCCCTATCAAATAAATAAAATCTTTAAAAAAAAAAAGTCTGAAAGATCAGACTCTAGCATCCATCTCTAGCCTGCACAGTGGATGATTGTTCCCTAGTTAGCTAAAAGACATCCAGCTTATTCTCTGGAGAGTTGTGCCGGATTTTCCAGGGCCTTGGTCACAACAAAGACAGGCTGAAGGTAGAAATGAGGCCCCTTAGTGGAATCAAAATGATTAAGCAAAGATCTACCTGACAGTGAGAGCTTAGCCCTCATCCTGAGCCAGGCCAGGCGCTCAGAAGGGCAACAAGCAGCCTTAGACATCCCAGGCAAAAGATTGAAGATTCTGTTAGAACAGGAAATAATCGGGTCAAGGTATTGATATAGAGATCAATATTAGGATGAGGAAGGTTCTCAGCCACGTGGGTTGTACGCCTGTTCCATTCCACCCACATAAATAGAATTTCCAATGTATCTCTTAGTGCTACACGAATGAGCAAGCTAAAGACAATAGACAACTTAGGAAAACTTCTGAAGTGAAAGACAAAACTGGAACAAACAAACAAACAAAAAGGTGGGGGCACTGAGGAAAGAGAAAAAGTGCAGGGAGCCCAAATAGAATTCAAGAAAACAAAAATTAATTTTCCCAGAGCAACAAGAAATGAAGCAAAAATTAAATGCTATATGAACAAAAGAAGCATTCAAAGATGGAGAAAGTGCTCTTGGGAATTGAAAATATGTTCACAGAAATAAAATACAATAAAAGAAATTCAAAGCGAAGTTGAGGAATGTAGAATGTAAAGCTACTCTACCAAAGTAGGCTTATGCAAACTAAGGAAGGAAATTACGAAATCCAGGAAACGGGTGAATCCAGGACAGGAAAAACTCAAAACATGATTCCCAAGGTGATGGGGGGGAGGGGTGGATTATGTTTAACCCACCCGTCTACAAGGTACTCAATCTAGTTAGGAGCTGAAGAGCAAAGAAGGCAGATCTCCAAGAAAACAGGAGAGCAGAGAGATAGACCATTTTATTTCACCATATGTATGGGATTTTATTGTTCCATGAAAGTATCTAAGGATAAATGGATGATAGTTCCATAGAAGAGAAACTATCAAAGAGTAATTAGGCCATTATTTTAATATCCCCCAATTATTTTCTTCTTGTAGAGAAAAAATATATAAAATCATAGATACATGACTTGGATGTAAGCAAATTTTCTTTGCCAAAATAAACACGCAAGTTTGTTTTAACCAAGATTGTTATATAAATAAATTGGAGGAAAAAGGGGAAGGATGGGGCACCTGGGTGGCTCAGTGGGTTAAAGCCTCTGCCTTCGGCTCAGGTCATGATCTCAGGGTCCTGGGATCGATCCCTGCATCGGGCTCTCTGCTCGGCAGGGAGCCTGCTTCTCTTCCTCTCTCTCTGCCTGCCTCTCTGCCTACTTGTGTTCTCTATCTGTCAAATAAATAAATAAAATCTTTAAAAAAAAAAAGAAAAGAAAAGGGGGGAGGAGAATAGTACGTTATGTCTATGATACAAGAAAGCTAAATCTTAGTTTGCTACGATAAAAATCTAATCTCCATTTTGGAAAACAATCCAGAACCATCTAGGAAAGCTGAAGATATGCTAGCCTAGGGCCAAATATCTGCCTGCAGAGAAACTGCTATATGACAAGTAAATAGATAACAGAATATTCATAGAAGTGTTGTTTGTTTCCACAAAAAAATAGAAAAACCCCAATTCCACCATGGTCATTTAAAGAGCCAAAGGTGGGGGTATACCCCTACAATGGTATGCTCTACAACAGGCTTCTCAACCACAG
Source organism: Mellivora capensis (assembly GCA_004024625.1). Taxonomy (NCBI): domain Eukaryota; kingdom Metazoa; phylum Chordata; class Mammalia; order Carnivora; family Mustelidae; genus Mellivora; species Mellivora capensis. The sequence goes on along the minus strand of PISX010001951.1, from coordinate 57,456 downwards.
TACCACTGATATTTCAGACCAAAAATTTCTTTATTATAGTTATTTCTTTAAGTCTACATATCTCATGACCTTTTCTGTCTATGTGTTACATTTCACAACTTAAAAAGCAAAGAGAAACAGGAAGCTTATAGATACCATCCAATGGAAAAATCAAGAAACAACTGGTTATTTATCCCAAAGATACAAATGTAGTGAACCGAAGGGGCACCTGTACCCCAAAGTTTATAGCAGCGATGTCCACAGTAGCCAAACTATGGAAAAAGCCCAGATGTTCATCAACAGATGAACGCATAAAGAAGACATAGTATATATACCTGGTAGACTATCACTCAGCCACAATAAAATAATGAAATCTTGCCACTTGCAGCAATGTGGGTGGAACTAGAGGGTATTATGCTAGGTGAAATAAATCAATCAGAGAAAGAAAATTATCATATGATCTCACTGATATGTGGGACTTAAGAAACAAAACAGAGGATCACAGGGAAAGAGAGGGAAAAAATAAAAGAAGACAAAACCAGAGAGGGAGACAAATCATAAGAGACTCTTAATCATAGGAAACAAACTGAGGGCTGCTGGAGGGGAGAAGGACGGGGGAGCAGGATGGGGAGTTAATTGGGTGATGGACACTAAGGAGGGCATGTGATATAATGAGCACTGGGTATTATATAAGACTACTGAATCACAAACCTGTACCTCTGAAATCAATAATATTAATTAAGTAAGTAAGTAAGTTTATTAAAAGAAATCAAGAAATAGCAGTAAAGGGGTGCCTGGGTGGCTCCGTGGGTTAATAAGCCTCTGCCTATGGCTCAAGTCATGATCTCGGGGACTTGGGATCAAGCCCTGCATCGGGGGTCTCTGCTCAGCAGGGAACCTGCTTCTCCCTCTCTGCCTGCCTCTCTGCCTACTTGTGATCTTTGTCTGTCAAATAAATAAATAAAATCTTTAAAAAGGAAAAAAAAGAACCATTCTTTAAAAAAAAAAAAGAAATAGCAGTAAAAATATGTTCTTTAGAAATGGAAAGGGAAAACTATAAAAATATATGAAAAATATTTAAAAAACCCAAGAATAAAATGAGAAAGAAATTATTATTTTAGGGGTGTGGGATTCATGAAAGCAAAGGAGTTGAGTTAGGATCAGGAGGTTATTATTATTCTTTATAAGCATTTTTACAGTAAACCAGGTATATGTATTAGTTTAATAAATATAAAAATTAATTTTAAAATCTGGAATAGCAGCACAGTGAAGCAGGTGGGCACATTTCTGGATCATAAGCTCGATGCCCATGCTGGCTAGATTTTTTCATGCTTCTTATTAGTCACAGTGGTGTTTATTATATGCTGAATATCTGGATTCCTTGGGGTTAGCAGAAGTATAAACAGGTTATTTAACTAAACAGGCAATATAGTAGCATTTACATTGACTACAGAGCTACTAAACAAATAAACTCCAAAGCAGATTTTAAAGCTACAATACCTTCACTATAATAAGCAGGCAAATTCAAATGCCTTCCTAAATTAATTCTTGCATGTTTAAACTTGTTAGCAAACCTAAAGGAAAGAAGGTAGAAGGAAACAATGGTGGGTAGTTGGAAGTGAATTTCACTCCCATACATTCTAGGTGGTACCACAAAAACTATTTTTTCAAGAGGTTGAAACAGTATAACTAGCAATCCATGGATAAGCATAATCTTGGGGCATTTTCAGACCAGGAAAGCTTGAATTCAATTGCTTAAATTGACACTGTAGTCCAGTTTGGAAATTCATTGTCTCAGTACTTCTTTAAAAGGTTGTGGAGAAAGCCAAGCGATAAATCTGAAATAAGCACCACTGTTCATTTATTTCTGTCAACAGGCCAAAAACCCATTACACAACATGCAGTTTGGTTAGGAACTCTGATAGGAAAGCACAGAGGAACCCAGAATCAAGGGTACTTAGGGACGGCTTCCTAGGGTGAGTGATATGTAAGTAAGCTGAAGTCTGACAGTAAGTAGAAATTTGCCAGTAGAGGACAAGAACAGGGAAATGTCTTCCAGGAGAGAAGACAGCATGCACGTAGCCTCGAGATGAAAGAGGATGTGACCTCCGAAGTTATGTGTGTGTGTGTGTGTGTGTGTGTGTGTGTGTGCTGAAACACATTATGTTTAATTTGTTAGTTATGCAGAATCATTTCCTCATACATAAAAAACCATTTATCATAAGAAAAAATTACTTAATTGCTTTCTATAAATATTGGGTAACAGCTTGAGTTTAAATTGTAAATTTCTTGCAAGTTTGTGATAATGCTTCTGCCTCTTTTGTAACCTCACCAGTCACTTAAATGTAGCTTTGAATTTTTGTATGAGATGACTTGGATAAGCAGGCAAACTCAACAATTAGCGACTGGTGACAAATTTTAAATTCTAGGTCATATAACATAATAAATATTAGTAACTTGGTTTTCCATTAAGCATTCCAGATATATCAAGAGCTCAGTAGCTTAAAAATTCTTTTGAAGAGGGAGAGTCTATATTTCTTTTAAAGAGGAAATTACTTTTGACTATCTTAAAATTATTCCATGTATCAAACATGTCGAGTCTTAAGAAAGTAGGACAGAAGGTTATCTTCCATGACCTTCCTTCCCATTTAATTCTTCAACTTAATGCAGATGGTCTTCCAGCCCTACCATTCCAATGAAACAGTTGTGTGAAGATCACCCAGAACTCAGTGATGGTAAACTCAATAGGCATTACTCTGTCCTTGAGACCTCTAACAAGCAATCAACATGACTGACCGTCTCCCCGTCCTTTAAACACTCTGCCAGTGACTCCTGAGCCCCGTGTCCCTGTTTTCATCCTGCTTCATTGACCATCCCTTCTTAGGTTCCTCCGGCTCCTGACCCAGGCTCTATCATGCAGGAGTCGGTCCCTGACATGTTCTTTTCTCTCCCTCTTTCTCTTTGTAGCTGATTAAATCCATTCCCACGGCACTGAAGCAGCTGCTGACTTCCACGTTCATATCATTAACCTAGCCTCCCTCTCACCACTGCTCCACATTTCTCTTTACCACAGCCTCTTTGACATCTCTGTGTGGTGTGTGGGTGTCCCATGAACATAGGAATCCAGACGTATCTAAAATAAAACTTTTCATTTTCTCACCATACCTGCTTTCCCCCCACCACTCTCAGTATGCTCTGTTATGCAAAGAGTACTACAAGCTACCCAGTAATTCAAAGAACATTGATTCCTTCCTTTTCGTCAGTTCTCACATCCAATGCATTAGGAGCTCTATGCCTGGGTTCTACCCCAACATGTCTCTCAAATCCTTGTACTTTTCTCCTTCCCCTGCTTCTACCTGGGTGGGGGGGGGAAACTGTCATCATCTGGAAATTGGATCTGTCTATTGATTGGTCTCCCCACTCCCATATTTGTAAAACTTTAGTATTTTATATGTATATTGAATCCATGTCACTACCCCTCAATAAATTCTCATTATATTTTAAAGGAAATCCAAAGTCTTTAACATGAGCTATGATGTCTGCATGATAAAGATTTCTCCTATCTTTCTAACCACATCTTGAGTCACTCTTCCTTTTGCTTTGCGTCATCTAAGCACAGTAGTCTTTTTAGGCACTCTCAAAGCCAACCACTTTTCTGCCTCAGGGCTTTTGCACAGACAAAATGGTTAGAACACTTCCTTCTCACCACTCCCTGCCACTTTCTGCATGGCTAGCTCCTTCTTTTGCTTTCAGGTCTCAGTTTAAATGCTACCTTCTCTAAAGGTGGTATCTGGTATAAAGGAACGTTTGTATTGAGACTAGGAAGAAAGGACTCTCCTATTAGACTCATTCTCTTTTTTTCTATCTGAACCTTTTGCATGCTTCCTTCACAGCCCTCATCACAATTCGTGATTGCTTTATTGTTTGCTTACTTGATTTGGGGGTGGGAGGCTCTCCCAGGCAAACCTTTCTCAGGGCGGAGTCCTTGCTGACATTCTTCCCCAGTTCATGGCCAAGTAATATATATTGAATGGGTAAAATATCTGTAAGAAATACTCTCTAAAATAGTTTTAAGGCAATTATTTATTCAACCTTGAATTTTCTCTTGTTCTGGACAAAGGTTTTCTGAAGCCTTTCAAAAAATTTTTTTCTTATAACAAATTTCTTGATCTTATAATTCTTTCCTGAACTGATTTCTTTTCTTTTATCCATAGACTATAGTCAGTGAGAGCAATGAGAAGAGATATTCCGGTAGTGAATTTTTTCACCTTTCCTCAAGCCTGGAGGCTCTTCTGAACTCAGTGGTGTAGGGAAACACGACATCTTATTTGTGCATTATTGAGCAACATGACCTGAACTCAGATCCCCTGTATGAATAAATGGTCTTTCTTTTATGGAAAGGCAAAGTGATTGATATTATAATGAAATAAGATATTTCTATTTTCTTCTGTAGAACACTGTTCGCCTACTACCCAGACAGATATCTTGTGTAACAGGCATGTACCCTAACAGAACATTTTAAGTTTGTCTTTACCGAGAGAAGTGTGAGCCAAGAGATCACTTTAGAGAAAAGCATTAGACAGTTTGTTTCCAAGACTATTGCTGGAGAAATTATTGTTTGAATTTCAATTGTTTGAATTATTGTTTGAATGTCAACTTTAAATTTTCAATCTGATGTAAACCAGTGTCAATTGGTCAAGGCATAGCAAAGAGAATAATAAATTCAGATAAACCCCAATACATCCAAAACAAATTAGAGGCTATTCAGCTCACAAGCAGCAGTTGGGAACAAATAAATCAGTCTTGTGTCAATCCAAAGAACCCATCACTGTGTGTTATAATAACGTCCCTCTAACGCAATGACCACTTAATGACAACAAATAAAATAGCCTGCTTTTCTTATCCCCAATGTTTACCCCAAGCTGCAGAATATCTTCAAAAACACTTCCATGAAATTATCTAGTCACAATCTTCAACTCCATTGCTGAGAAGAGTCATGAATTAGTCAAAAGGATTTCAAGTTTATCTTTTTCCAAATAAATTCCCAAGAAACCATCTGTGTCAGAAATAGGGGTGAGCAGTAAGATCACATGTAGTATCAAACCAAAAGGGGAAAACAAAATCAGGATACTGCATGTTTTTTTTTTTTTTCTCTTTAGAGATTGGTAATAAATATGTGGTGTGCAAAGGGAGCTAATAAAAAGTGAGTGTGGAGAGGGGATCCTGGGTGGCTCAGTCAGTTAAGCGTCTGCCTTTGGCTCAGGTCATGATCCTGAGGTCCTGGGATGGAGTCCAGGATTGGGCTCCCTGTTCAGCGGGGAGTCTGCTTGTCCCTCTCCCTCTTCTCTGCCTCCTCTAGCTTGTGCTTGCTCTCTCTCTCTCTCTCACTCTCAAATATATAAATAAAGTCTTAAAAATAAAAAGTTAATACAAAGAAATATGTCCCTTCCATCCTATCTGCAAATCTTAATAAGTTAGTCTCATAAAGCTATTAACCACCTCCAGCCAGGGTCTGCACATAATCATGCCTTTTAAACTGTGGTGCTTATAAACTGAGCAGTGAGAGGAACATTTTTAACCACCTAACCTGTCCTGCTTCTGCCTCACTACATACACACTCACACACATGCACACATACTCACATACTGTCACTCCAACCTCCAACTCCTTAAACAATTTTAAAACCCAGCCCTGGATGAGAAAACACTGCTCCCCTCAGTAGCTGCCTCCTTTATCCCGCAGGCTGCAACATGTTTATAAGTCTGATTTTTCTGAGGAAGAAAAACCCTTGAAAATCCTGTAAAGCCCTCAGTGTTTGATAAGCAGCAATTTTCCGTTCTTTCCATTCATTCAAAGTAAGGCCTTTCCTTCTGATATAATCCATGAATTTCAGAATTAAACTTGCATAAGAACTTTTTTAGCTCCAAATCCTATCAACAACCCCACACTAACCTGCATTGTGTCATTTAAAATTCTCATTGGACCTCCTCAACGGGCATCTCATTTGGCATGCCACACAGTGCTGTGTACCCCAGAGTCCTCAAATCACCTAAGCCCCACAGTGATCTGTAGAAAGAAGGCCCTTTAAGCTTCACTTTGCAACTTGAATACCTTGTCCCCTAATGTCAATGTCATTGGAAAACATGATTTTTGGGTGAAAGAACGGATAAAAATATTAAAATAAAGAAATTAAGTAGAAACTCTGCAATCCTATACTAAATTCGCAATATCCTTAAGAACCCACAATGTATTTTCTCTTAAAATATGTATTTTCTATTTTTTTCTACTAAAAAGGTCTAGAAAAAATGACCAAACATGATAGCAAAATGTACCTCAAGTGCCCAGATAATAATTTCTAAATATTAGCCACTGGGAAGAATGAGGGCTCCCTGGAGAAATGGATGACTCCCCGCTCTGAAGCAGGTTATGTAAAGGTGGGTCTGGTACTTCTTGTAATACCAGAGGGCAAAAAAGTTATCAAAGAATTAGGAGCCAGCTTGAAGAGGTTCCCCTTAACTAAAGAAGTAACTACCTGAACAATAAAGAAAGTAATGACTACAATGGGTCACAGCACATCAAATATATTAAAAACCAATATATTCAAAATAATACCATAAAAACAAAAACGTCAATGGTTCTGTTCCACTTTGTATCTGTATTATATCACCACATAATTGCCTGTGTTTGCAGTTCCTGATTAAATGATGAGCTCCTGACATGGAAATACCATGTTGCATTCATTACTGTGTCACTGAAAGAAGGTAAAGAACCACTGCCCTGTAGAGGATGTCATTTGTACAGTTAGCTAGAATTTTTCCACCCAGCAGTTAGCTAGAATTTTTCAACCCAGAACTTCACTAGATCTACTCTTACCAAGGTCGCCTGAGGCTACAATGTTAAATCTCATGGTCAATATTCTGCCCTTTCTAAATCTATCAGCAGTATTTGACACAGATGTTCACTCTTTCCTTCCTGAAATACTGTCTTCCCTTGGTTTTTGAGATATTATTCCCTTTTCCCCTCTTTGGTTCTTTTGTTGGATTTCCTTCATTTTCCTAAACTCTAAACATTGGAGTACTCCAGGGCTCAGTGCTCGGACTTCTTCTCTCCTCTCTCCATATTCACTTCTTAATTAATCCCACCTCTTCCCCTGGCTTTACATTTTCTTGTTACATTGCTTGTCTCAACTTCCTGTGTGAATTTTAGATTTGTATAGCCAACTACTTACTTGATAAATCCACTTAGATGTTTAGTGGGTGCCTTCATATTAGCATGAACAAAACTAAAGTCCTGATATTGCCAACTCCCTTCTAAAACCTGCCCTTCCCATAGTTTCCCCATTTCATTTGATGACAACTCCATTCCTTTAGTTGCTCACAACAAAAATCTTGAAGCCATTGTTGAATTCTCTCTCTCTCTTTCTCTTACATAACCAACTTATAGCCTATTAGCAAACCCTACTGAAATTACCTTCAAGATACATCTAGAATCTGACCACTTCTCTTCATACCCAGTGCTAATGTCATAGTCTAAATCACTATCATCTCCCCCCACTGCATCACTACAATAGCTTCTCTGCTTCTGTCCTTACTTCCCTAAAACCATTTCTTGGGATAAATCAGATCATCCTTCTCTGCTTAGATCTTTGTCCCCAACCCCAAAAGCTTTCTATCTAGTTCATAATAAAGCCAAACTATAATTTTTACTCTCCAGGACCTCACTAAAACCACTTTTACTAAGGTTGCCCATGACCACCACCTTGCAAAATTTGAAGGTCAGTTTTCTGTCCTATAGGCACTACGTCTTGCTACCGACACATTCTCAACTCCTTCCTCTCTCCTTTCACTCATTGTACAGTAGCTACACTGTCTTCCTTACTTTCTTTGAACATGTCCTTAAGGCCTGCCCAGGGCCTGTGTACCTGTTCTCTCTGACTCAGTATTCTCTCTCACATCCTTGAGCCATCTACTTAAATGTCAACTTTTCCACACCACTCTATATGATATAGTAACAGCCCCTCGCCTGGTATTTTTGATCCCCTTGTTTTAGTTTGGGCTGCTCTAATAGAATACTGTAGGCTGTGTAATTTATAGAAAGCAGAAATTTGTTTCTCAGAGTCTGGTGACAGCCCTCTTCCTGGTTTATAGATGGCTACCTTCTTCCTGTCTCCTCGTATGGCAAAAGGGGTAAGGGACCTCTCTGGGACCTCTTTGAAAAAAGGTACTAATCCCTGGCATAAGGGTGACACCCTTATTACCTATCATTTCCTAAATACCTCACCTCCAAATCCCATCACTTTGGAAATTGTTTCAAAGTATGACTTTGCAGAAAACACAGTAACCCTAACACCTACAACAGTGTCTGGAATATGGTGGACATGAATAAATATTGGCTGAGTTAATCCATTCGATCATCAAGTATGTATGCTCTACCTTTCAGGTTCCAGGCCAGTTGTCAAGTGTTGTTGCCTAGGACCATGCAACTGCTTGGCCATAGAGCTAAAATGAGAGCTCAGGACTCTCGAGTCCTTATCCTATACTCTCTCCAGTAGATATATGGTCTCCTGCTTTGGGACTGCTGTTTCTGGCAATTATTTAGATGAATGAACATATTTTCTATACCTGTGTACCTAAAAAGACCTGAGGTAACATCTGCACCATATGTCATATTCTTCTAGATTCTTTAAATTAAAAATTAAGAAGGCAACAACTATATAGTGAAAATAATTCTACATTTTGAAGTGCATCAAAGAAGTGCAAAATGATGACAGTGACATTAATTGTTTGCATTTTAGACATGGATTATGGAATATTGACTAGATCCCTTTGAAAGGTATAAGACAGCAACAACTCAGAGATAGGAAACAAGGTTTTTTTTTTCTGGTAATGTTTTTCAGTTGAACAAGTAAACATGTGTATGATTACCTCCTTAATATTCCATATTTTCAACTTTAAAACTGCCTACTGGCAAAAAAAAAAACATAGATATCTTTTTATGGCTAGTCTAAGCCGAGGGATAACTTCAGATCCAAGAAGTTAATTACCTTAGCAATGAGCAACATAACTTAAAGGTAATAATAATAGTAGACTCTACCCAAATCAGTCTTTTCTGTGAGTAATTAAAAAAAAAAACCTCATGACATCTTTATGAGGTATATCAGGTAAGACAAGTTTATTATTCCATATTTATAAGGAAAGAAACAGGGACACACACATTTTATGTATGTATATTTTATGGATAAAGTATACATTTTATTGAACCCTCAAAATGCTACTGTACTTGACAAAGTTTGAGGCACAAGAGATAAGAGTGGGAATACAGAAGACAGTAAAGAGAATTCATATCCCTTCTCTAGAATTTAGCTAAGTCCCCCTTTCTCTTATAAAGACAATATAAATGTAAGCTTGCATAAAAATGCCATTCTAACATTTTTTGGACTTTAGTACACCATAGATGATCAAACTACACTAATGGAAAGGACAGTTACATTCTCTCTTGAAATTTAAAAATTTGCTTAAGATAATTTCTCAGCACATGTAAAATCCTGTTTAATCATATTTTCTGTTTGCTTACTTTTTTTTCCTGCTCTCAACATCTTTCCATTTAATCATACCCATTTGCCCATAAGGGAGTGCAAATCACCTCTTATTCTTACTTTAGCTGTGATATTATTAGGTGTTCTGGGTTCCCAAAGAAATGTTCCCAGGGTGGCTGAGTGTCAACATCACATAAATAAAGGATAATCATCACAACTCTAAAAATCTGAATTTATTGTTAAACAAGGCTAGATCTTTTCCAATAAATCCCCCTACAGTATTCTTCTAAGATAATTGTCCCTACATAAAATAAATCACAAATCAATTAAGTAGACTTACCAGTACCTGGCTCAGTATTGGGTGTTCACTAGCTGTCAAAATTTGTTTGGTGAATTTATGAAAGTCTACCATTATGAGAATGATAGGTTAAGAGTGGATCTTCCCAGGGTGCCTGGGTGGCTCAGTGGGTTAAGCTGCTGCCTTTGGCTCAGGTCATGATCTCAGGGTCCTGGGATCAAGCACCGCAACGGGTTCTTTGCTCAGCGGGGAGCCTGCTTCTCTCTCTCTCTCTCTTCCTGCCTCTCTGCCTACTTGTGATCTTTCTCTGTCAAGTAAATAAATAAAATCTTAAAAAAAAAAAAAAAAGAGTGGATCTTCCCAAGAGATTTTATTACAAAAACTGTAAGCATTTCTGTTTTAACACTTTGAGTTAAGTTGCATAAAAATCTCTCAGCCTTTTATGGAACAATTTGTCCCTTACAAAATACTCCAGATTATCAGTAACATTATATACTTTGAATTTTATGCAAAATATTATTAAGTTATTTTGAGCTTATCAATTTTCTGTTTAATTTGAACCAGTTGTTTGAGCTTCCCTAATGCCAACTGTTTGCTTACAGTGATAAAGTCTATACAACATAGCAGAAGAAAACTTTTCCTAAAATTGGAAAGTTGTGTATTGATAGATTCCTAGTTGCTAAGTGGAGATTTAACAGATGATACAGTTGATGGTTTCCATACTGCTGATTTCTAGAGATCTCTAATGGCACTGTTCCAAGAGAAAGCAAAATTTTAGTAGGAGTTCAGCTTCTCACCTCATTTCTAACAGAACAAGTGTTCTTATTTCTAACATGCTGGGCTTCTAGGTAAGAAAGTTCTTCAACAACACAAGTATGAAATCCTCTGATTATTTTACCATTCACATTGTACAAATAAGGCAACTAAATCTCAGAACCTACTCAAGGGTCCAATAAATAGTGATCCAAAATGAACAGATACACATTCTGATTCCTAGTTTCAACTTCATTACACCAACTTCCCATTAACAAATCCATTTTGAAACACAAATTAGCTCATCTAACTCTACCATCTGTAACTCCCAAGTACTTCTTCTACATGCTCCAATTAACTAAGGACAACAAGGCAAAAGCAATTAATTCTGAGGTATTTACCCATCGCACCATTTGCCAAAGATGAAGCTTGAAATAAGCCCTTACTTTCCCTCTATCATATGGCCTTTTCATGACCTTCTGGTTAGACGCAGGGAATCGATAGGGAAATGTCCCTCACAAGTTCTGGGACACTGCCAGGATAGTGAACAGGTACAACCCCATTTCCCAGAACAAAATGGCTTTCCTGTAAGTTGGAGAACAAGATCCAAGACAGAACGTAATATTCTTATCTCAGGGAAGAGAACTGACTTCTAGTCAATAAAGTAGATGTTGATGTTGAGTAAAGATATATTACAAACACACTATCAAATCAATACTAAGAAGTAAATGTTCACACATAGCACTAAAGTGGATGTAATCCAAAATATAAACAATAACAAAAGGTAAAGATGTAGAAAAATTAGAACTCTCATACACTGCTGCTAGGAATATAAAATGGTGCAGCCACTTTGGAAAATACTTCAACAATTTACTAAAAGTTGTACATAAATGTATTATATTTTTATTTCCCTGATGACAATGATTTGTCATCAGGGAAATATAAATCAAAACCACAATGAGATACCACCTTATACCAGTTAGAATGGCTAAAATTAACAAGACAAGAAACAACTAATGTTGGCAAGGATGTGGAGAAAGGGGAACCCTCCTACACTGTTGGTGGGAATGTAAGCTGGTACAGCCACTCTGGAAAACAGTGTGGAGGTTCCTCAAGAAGCTAAAAATGGAGCTACCTTACAACCCAGCAATTGCACTGCTGGGTATTTACCCCAAAGATGCAGATGTAGTGAAATGAAGGGGGAACCTGCACCCCATTGTCCATAGCAGCAATGTACACAATAGCCTGACTATGAAAGGAGCTGACATGTCCTTCAACAGATGAATGGATAAAGAAGATGTGGTTTATATATACAATGAAATATTACTCAGCCATCAGAATGGATGATTACCCACCATTTACATCGAGGTGGATGGAACTGGAGGGTATTATGTTAAGTGAAGTAAGCCAAGCAGAGAAAGACAATTATCATATGGTTTCACTCATATGTGGAATATAAGAAATAGTGCAGAGAATCATAGGGGAAGGGAGGGAAAACTAAATGGGAAGAAATCAGAGAGCGAGACAAACCATGAGAGAATCTAGATTCTGGGAAACAAACTAAAGGTTGTGGAAGGAGAGGTGTGTTGGAGGATGGTAACTGAGCGATGGACAATTAAGGAGGACACAGGATGTGATGGGTGTTACATGCAACTGATGAATTATTGAACACTACATCTGAAACTAATGATGTACTATATGTTGGCTAATTGAATTTAAATTTAAAAAATTATGCTACAAAATTGCATTTACTGTGTGATTCCAATTGGTATATAAATATTGCTGTGTATATAACACATGTGAAAAGTCTAAAATTATATATTCTCCAAAATGCAAGCTATAATTATCTCAAGGTATAGGGATTGTGTATCATTTTTATTTTCTTTATACATTTCTGTATTTTGCACTTATTTAATCATATTTTAATTTTAAAAAATTTGCTTGTTATTAAAAAATGTATAATATGACCAAGTAATTCCTCTCCTAGGTACATATCTAAAAAAAATGAACACATATGATGGCATAAAGATTTCTATACAAATGTTCATAGCTGCCTTGCTCATAATATCCTCCCACTGGAAATGACCCAAAAGTCCCCCAACTGATGAATGAATAAACAAAGTGTGGTTTGTTCCATACAATGGAATTCTACTCATCAATGAAAAGGGAACAAAGTACTGATATATGCTACACCATGGATGAACCTCAAAAACATTATGTTAAATCAAAGCCAGACAAAAATCCAGATGTAAAGGCCACTTATTGTATCATTTCACTTATATGAAATGTCCAGAAAAGGCAAATCTATACAGACAAAAAGTAGATTAATGGTTGTCTAGGACTGGAGTTGGAAAAGAAAGCTGATGGCAAGTGGCCTCAGCAACCTCTTTGGGACCATGGAAATGTTCTAAAAATGGATTGCGGTAACAACTGTAAAATTCTGTAAGTTTATTAAAAAATTATTAAATTGTATACTTAAATCAGATAAAAATTATGTTATGTAAGTATGTCTCAATGCAGTTGTTTTTAAAGAAAGAGGTAGATATTCACAGGGAATTAGTAAAGTCTGTAGAGAGATATAGCCTGCAGAAACACATGCAGACTTTTTGAACCAGAATCTGAAGTAATTTTGATACCTTATTTTCTCTTTATTCTGCACCCTGCAGAACACTTGTGTATAAATGGGAATTTGGTCTTGCCAGAAATCAGTTTTTCTATTCCAGAGTTTCTTTAATACTAGCAAATCTTCTCATATACCTGCTATTCCCTGTATACAATGCTGGACACAGATGTCACATAGTTTCTTTATTTTTTAAATGCTGTCTTGACCTAGTTTTGAGGTTCTGAGTAGTTAGAAGCCAATCATTTCCCCTTCTTGAACAGCTGATTAAGCTCATACCTTAACTACCCCCCTTGCTGGGCTCCAGATTCTAGGCTCCTATAAGAGGCCTGATTACCCCAGGGCCAGGTAGGTACTCACCAACTAGGAGCAATCCTTATAATCCTGGACCTGAAACCACTCCAATTAGCCAATCCATAGGGAGCCAAGAAACCTAGATAATCCTACCCCATTGCCACAGTAAGCTCTCCTCTACAGCTCCAGCTAGCTGGTATCCCATCCCCGGGTGTAACCCTTTGTGCAGCTCTGCCTAGCAGCCTGCTCTCCTTTGGAGCTGTAAGCAGTGGAATTCTGCCTTTCATCTAAGCATCAGTGTGTTGTGTCCTGCCATCAAAAGGGTCTTTAAATCCTGAAACAGAGTAAATGCTTGATGGTTTATTGGGGAAGAAGATAACCACATAGAATCATGTGATATACCCTTTCCCTAAAACTTCCTATTTGCTAAACACTTCATGAGGTCAAACTAACTAGACTGGAAATATCTACCTTTGATTTTTCCCTGGAAATCTTGAAGGTTAATGTGACTAACAGTTCTCTCAAAAGTATTTTTTGACTGTTTTCTTATTCTATTTTCTTGTTGTTTTCTTATTCTAAAACAGAAAGATAATCACTAAACTGATTTTGAAAAAAAAATGCATTGATTTTTTTTTAATATAGTCCCCACTTTCCCCAGGTTTTTGTTATATCCTAGAAGACTTTGATAAAATAAGGTATCACTGATGTTAAGGCAGTCTAGTTTAACTCCTCTCTCCTACAACTTGAAAAAACAGCATTATCATGCTTATGAAGTTTAAAGCTGAGTTATAGACAAGGACTGACAAACATCATTGACTTCATTGACTTCAATTCCTTCATGATTGATGCATCTGCTATTCAGAGGTTCTTGGGATAATTTAAAATATTTCACATCTTGCTTCTTTCTTTCTTCCTTTTAAGAAGCTGAATGTTATGGTTACAAGATACTGGTTGAGCAAGTAGCATTTAGTGGTTCCAGATTTTCTTTAGTAAACTCCTACATGCAAGAAATCAGCAGTGTGACGTACTTGAACAGGGAGGAATGCATTGTTTATTCTCTTTTCAAGTTTGCCTGGGTGATAACATCACTCTCCTTTTTCGGAAGCCAGCTCTTTGGAGTGCTCCCTGTCGCAGGAGATTGAACAGATGCAGTATACGGGCAATAAGGTGTGTCTTAGAAGTTTGTCTCTTCCTCCACTGATCATGCACTCCAATCTCCCCCAGTGGATTTGGAACTGTTCTTAACCACTTTTCAGTCTCGCTATCCAAACATTCGCAATGATTCCAGGAGCTGTGTGTTGAGACTGGATAGACAGCCTTTCAAATAGAAAAGAGGAAGCAGTCGAAGTTAAAGACAATAAAACCCATTCAGATGAGAATTAGACTTACAGAGATTTATTTCCTCTGCCACACAAAATTCATTTGTCTTGCCACAAACAGCAATCATACACATTGTTATGGACTTCTGAAGACCCATTTAATTAAGCCATTAAATAAAGGATCAAAGAGAAAACTACCTATGGAGATAACTTAAGAAGTAATACAAAGTGCCTGAATCCTAAAATATCTCGTTTCTTAATCTGCAAAGTGCTAGAGAATTTTTTGCTGGCATCATAATTTGGATGTAGTATTGTCTCCAGAAATTCCTTGCAATAAGTCACCACAGTTGGATGTAAAGAATAGAATGATTAGCGCAGATGGGTTAACTGCATTTCCTTGTGACAGAGAACAAGTCTTGAAAGACCATGGCCCCGCCCGGCCTGGTTATCCTAAAAACTTCTTTGAAAACAGCAACATTAAAAGGCCTTGCCCATGCTTATATCCATTTATTGGTACAAACACTAGAGCTTTACTATGACTTGGCCAGCTAGAGTAAAAAATTTGGTGTGACCCAGCTATGCCTTGACATAGATCCTGAAAAACTCATGGATACTCTGCTTACATCAATTTCATTTCTATCTGAGATTTAAGTCAGTCCACAACAAAGAAAGTAAGTTTTAAAAGGTTATAATTTAGAAGTAAGAATATATGAAAGAAAAAAAAATCTATAAAATATGAACAAAAAATAAATCTAGATCCTTATCTTTTCAATGAATGGTTATAATTGATTATAAAGTAGTTAAAATGCTGATTTATCATTTTTCAATATCAGGGAGCAAAAAGGATCCTAAATCACAGGAAATTTTTCATATGGAGCATATTCAGGAGACATTCTAGTGGGACAAACAATCTAAAAGTAAGTGCATAATGGGGGCTCATATATAAATTTCATGTATGGATTCTTAAGATGATGACTCCAATATTTGTAAAAGAACAATTTCCACAAAGAACTATCACTATTCTGAATAACAAAACAGGTTAACTATCCACATATAGCCCCCATAAAAAAAGAGAAGTATGCATAGTCACATGGAAATGTCTTCAAATCCTATTTGCAAAAAAATTTTTAAGTATTTAGACTAGCTACAAATTTTACATGAGTTACATTTCCAACATCATGACTTTAAGTCCATCAATTACCCAATAATTAATGGAAATTTGTCATATGCAATGAGAAATACCAGTGTCATTGGTTTAAGCGTTCATACTGTATTACTAAGTGCAATTATGCTGTCCTAGCAGCCTCATTCAAAAAATTAAATTGTAATGTGTTTGACTCATCTCTATCAAAATAAAATATAAAAAGAAGAATGATGTAAGAAAAACGCATCAACAATCTGCTCAAAGCAGTGACTCAGTGAGCAACATTGTTGAAAATGAGGTAAAACACAAGATTCCTCGTGACATCCCCTTCACTATAAAATGATTTTTATCTTTTTCCTATCAACTTTCACCATATTCTGATTTTGGATGAAATTAATAGAGTTATATGTTTTGTATTAAGAGGACTATGCTTTCAGCTTGAGGCTATAGAAGTTCATATTTTGTCTAAGTATACTTGAGCCAAAATCATTCACCTGTTTCATTTCAGACATTCATTTCAATCCCCTCTTATAACAGGATATTATTCACATTCTTTTGAGCCAAAACAGAAAAGCTCAATGAAAATCAGAATTCGCCTCCACAGTATTTTGTAGACTTTAACTTCCTTCCTATTCAATTTTAGATAAATTATAAAACTTTAATCCAGTTTATTTTCATTTAAGAAAAACATGCTTTTAAACTCTTTATTACTAGACTCCTTATTGCAAATATAAGTAGGAAAATATAACTTGAATACTTATAAATATATGTATATTCAATGTATATTCAATATGTGTTCTTATCATATATATGTATTATATATGTACATTATGTGCTTTTAACAGGTATTTGTGTAATTCATATATTGATGGCCATAGGCAACTAAAACTTAGATTGGTTAGA
This sequence comes from Mellivora capensis, assembly GCA_004024625.1. NCBI lineage: Eukaryota > Metazoa > Chordata > Mammalia > Carnivora > Mustelidae > Mellivora > Mellivora capensis. Next base: position 40,611 of record PISX010001951.1, on the reverse strand, counting down.
ATCACAGGGCTCAAAAGAAGTGCTCAAATCCCGAGGGCAGGCTCCTGCCATGTGGATATTCTTAGTAGACCATGTCATGCATGAATTCAAGTGCTCAAGAAGTACAAAACTCTCCTCCACTGTAGGTTCTACTTCCACCCAAACACAGCAGAAATGAGAGATTCTCCTATGGGTTACAACTACAGGAATACATTTGGCATCCATTCAACGTGGCACTCCTTTAAGTCCACACAGAACACCTGCTCTAAAAATCAAAAAGAGAATTCAATTTTATCAAGTGTCTGAAAAGGTTCCGAATGTCTGAGAGTTGAGCAAGAACTGACATCACTTAGCTCCTTCAAGTTCTTCCTCAAGCTCTCTTGTTTTGTACACCAACACTCTGGTTGCCTACTATTGGCTTGCTTTCATTTGATTCAATGGTGCCCTCTGAATTCCCAGACAGCCAGTCCCATTGGGATGCACCACAGATACTGTTAGTTCCTCTCCTCAATGATGATTAAGAAAAAACATTAGTTCCCACAAATCCTAATCTAATTTTAACTTTTTCCCAGTCCTCTCCCTTGCCCATGTGCATGTGTGTGTGTGCACATGCACACACATGCACACACTTTTCCCTTCAAGCGATTCATACTGAGGTAATGGAGAGTGGGGAGGAGTCTTGGAAAGACCATCTCTCAGGATTAACCCCATCTACTGCTTCCCCTGGCAGTTCTGATCAACAGGTCAACAGCTGCAGCCCTCGCAGTTAGCACCAGGGCTTGGTGCTTTCTCCCTCCTTTCACCTTGGAAGGACAGTTTCAGAAGCTACCTCCTTGCAGCAGTTCTCCCCAGCACACGGGTTTTGTGTGTGTGCCTCGTTTGTTCAGCTGTTTTCTTGAGCTGATTCCTCAAGTACCATGTCAACAGCACCATTGCTAGGAACTCACAGTGCAGTATCCATTCCAGTGGGAATTACAGTGGTGCACATCTCTTGTAGAGAAAGGAACTATTGCAGATGCAACTAATCTTAGAGTTCTCTTAGCCATCATTTCCCAAAATTTCCAGGAAAATTCCACTGACGGCAAAAGAGAGAGGATGCACGACCTCTGAGGTTTTAAGACTTAACATGAAGTTGCACAGATTTATGAAATTTTCCAACTATAATTTTCTTTAATGTATCATATTCTAGCATAAAAATCCAGGGGATTTTTGGAACTTATTTTGTAATACAATTATGTTTGTTTTAAGTAAAAATGTTTCTCACCCCATCCTAACTCATTCTTCTAGTAAAAGTGATACTCCAGAAATAAGCATAATATTTTATTGTCTTGCCTACCTGGGAAAACTTTGCATTCCCCTCCAGGGATGTTGAAGATGATGATGATGATGACATCTATGATGACCACATAGCTAGTTTCTCCTGAGAAATAGCTAGTTTTTACTGAGCGATCACTGTGTGTCAGGAATTGTGGAGTGCCTTGGCAAGCATTATCTCATTTAATTCTTACAACAACTTCACTAGTTAATACAATTATTTTTTTAAAGATTTTATTTATTTACTTGACAGAGACAGACACAGCAAGAGAGGGAACACAAGCAGAGGGAGTGGGAGAGGGAGAAGCAGGCTTCCTGCTGAGCATGGAGTCTGATGTGGGGCTCGATCCCAGGACCCTGGGATCATGACCTGAGCCAAAGGCAGACAACGACTGAGCCACCCAGGCGCCCCAGTTAATACAATTATTATCCTCATTTTAAATAAGTCAGTTGAGGCACAAAGGATTTAAATAACTAGCCATTTAAACTTTTTCCTAGAAAGTTGAGGCTTTACAATATGAGCTCTCACAGTGGTGGAAATTATTTTTCTTATTCTTCATTAAGAGGAACTAACAATTGACTACCATGAATCCCAGCAACCAACATTACCAAGAGGACTACTTAGGGACAGAACTCAAGAACTAAATAATGCCAAAATAAACTTGTCTGTTAGATCCTTTTTAACTCTCACATATTTTGAACCCTTATCAAGTGCTGATTGGAAGTGATTTCATGAATTCTCTTTGTTGTAGCTATAAAGGGAATAACCTATGTTGGCTACAATAAGAGCCAGATGCTCGGAGGCACATGTCATGGTAAGGTTTAGTGTCACGCTTCTGCATGGCCACTCAGCCTCAGTTCTCTTTTACTTATGTCCTAAGGCAAGACTCATGTCCCTACAGATCCCACCTCTCTCGTGTCCCAGAGGTAGCATTTCCCTTAAGTACTCGACCTATTTTCATCAGCCCACTCTTCCTACCTCCCAAAGGCTATGGATGAACTTCAAATAACTGAGCAACTTGGCCAAAGTTCAGATATACCCTTATATTATCTCTTCATGGAACACTGAGGTACTTGTGCATGTCAAGTCTCGGGAATATTCGTGGGCAGTCGATGATTCACCAAGCTAGTTAAGCAACTTAATTCTAATGGAATAGCTGGATAAAATCAAGTTAATAATAAAAGACCTTCTCTCAGGACTCCTTGCTTCTTTAGCTAACCAAAACTTTCTTCCCAGACACATTTTAAGGATATTTCCTCTATACCATAATAGTTCTCTACAAGAAATATTCATTTAAGCAATAAGCCAGTGTCTTTTGTGAGGATTTGGTTGGAGCCCTAAGTCACTACTCAAGACCTTACATGAAGATCAATCCAGGAGAATTCTATTTTAAATGCTATTTTAAATTCCAAAAATATGTCATCTCTGAAGAAGAGCTTTGTACGATTCATCCAGAAAATGGAAACTCGGTAACATGTCTCCCCTTTGAATCAGTTGCCAGGAACTTTGAACTCAACTTAATGATTTATTGAGGTAATACGTTTATTTCAGGTGCTTGGTAGCATCTATTTGAATTGCAGTTTGCTGGAGCAGTTCTCAAGCCTAGCTGCGCATTAGAATCTTCTGTTTCAAAAATACTATATGTGCAGAGTACAGCCCAGTTCTAAGGGTGGGGGTCAGGTACTAGAATGTGCTCTGAGATGATTCACATGTAGAGGGGAGAGTTCAGGAACATTTAGAGAGATGTTCTAAATTTGTTGGGGCTATTGTTGTTTTAAGTCCAATTGTCTTGGTTGTAACTCACTTATTCACCCTAACTCAAGTTCTTTTGAAAGAAAAGAATCATCATACATAAATACTTAAGCCATCAATTTTACCATACTGAACAGGTCTACAAGTAACCAGTCTCTCTACCTTGGCTGTTCATTGGTACCACTTAGGAAGCTGCTAAAAATCCTGGTGCCCAGACCATACCCAAACTAGTAAAACCATAATCTCTGACCATGGCACTGAGTCATGGGTCATTTTTTTAAATACCTCAGGTAATTTCACGGTGCATCAAGTTTGAAAATAACAGATCCATCCCCTCTTCATCCTTATCTGTGTCTTAAAACATGCTTTGTTCATGAACAAAATCATTAAACAAATCAGGTGTATGCTTTGTCTCCAACCTCAGCTTTTTTGGCCTTCCTCTTTCCCAGTCATCTAGCACCTGCATCATGTTTCCTGACACACCTGAAGACTGCTCCTCATGGGCACTTGCCTACCTCACCCTGGATCTCCTTCCTTCTCACTGAGTGTGTTCCAAGCAGAAACTGTGCCTTGAGTCTCTCGAGATCCAACTAGATCAGTGCAGGGATGTCCACATACAGAGAAACCCTGCTTATTCTAACAAATAAAAAATGACAAAACACCCCATCTTCCCTTTCTTTTCAATTTCCTTTTATTTTTTTCCCACTGTAACCCCTCCTGAAGCCTTCTGGGAGAGGGTTTGGATATGTCTTCTAGCGAACTGAGCTTTCACAGGCTGATCAGTTTTGCTCTTTAATTCATTTGTTGACTTCTTTACTCAGAATTTCTAATTTACTTGTAACTGAATATAAAAATCATATTAAGATTATCAATATTGTTTGATATTCTAAAACTAGTATTGACTCAATTGCATAAGATTTCTTTGAAATTTTTAATCACTGCAAAACATCTATCTTGAACAATTAATTGTTCTTCAAACCCTATCATCTCCCTAAACAGTTATTTGTCATGGATCTTATAGAAATGGAGCACAGATTAATGTTTCCCTGGGAATGAGAAGGTGGTAGAAGCAAGAAAAAAGTGGATAGGTCTATTAAAGAGCTTAGGAGGAAATCTCTTAGGTGATGGAAATCTTCTATAACTTGATTTTATCAATGTCAACATCTGGTTACAATGTTGTACTGCAGTTTTGCAAGATGTTATCATTGGGGGAAACTGGGTAAAGGGTACACAAGTTCTCTCCATATTATTTCTCACAAATGCATGTAAGTTTACAATTATCAGTTATCAATTTACAATTATCAGTTACAAGTCAAATTGTACAATTGTCAATTGTACAATTTATAATCATCTCAAACTGAAAATTTTAAGAAGTCATTTGCATGCCTTACAAATCTCACTGACTAATACCAGCTTACTCCCAGCCTCACCTGGGTTACTACTGTTTTCCTTCACAACGAACACAATGTCTTTGAAGACACCATTCTGTTTCAAAGACATTGTACACATTCTCTCTGTCCCAAATGGGAGCACAGATGCCCACCCTGCCCGACTCTCATGTTATCATGTTATCATTTAGATCTCCCTTCCAACGCCATTTACCCATAGAAGGGAGTCATTTCCCCATATCATGGGTAACACTTCCCCATACCATGGGTAAGTCAGAAGATCTGCCAGCATTCACTACACAAGGCCTACAGCTAGCCTTCTCAAAACAACAGAGAGCCTGGTGTGGGGTCCAGAATGTCAATGTAGACCTATGACTCCCTCAAAATAAATTCTAGTCTTCATATCTCAGCCATTACTTAATACATTTTTATATACATTTAAAAAGTATACATGTTTATAAAGTATACATGTATACATATACATACATGTATAAAGTAATGGCTGAGATAGAGAGATATAAATATATAGATAGAGATAGAGATAGATGACATAGAAATAAATATATAGATAGATATAATTATCCCCCCCTGCTCCTTTTTCCCCCTCCTCTCCTTTTGGTACTCCTGTTACATGTATGCTGGTATGCTTAACAGTGTCTCACAATCCTCTGAGACCCCATTCATCTTTCTTCATTTTTAAAATCTGTGTTCTTCAGATTGAATAATCTCTATTGATTTTTCTTCAAATTAGTTTATTCTTTCTGCCAATTTATTCAATCTACTGTTGAGCCACTATAATGAAGTTTTCATTTCAGTTACTATACTTTTCAACTCCAAAATTTCCATTTGGTCTTTCTTTTAAGTAATAATTTCTATCTCTTTCTGTGTGTTCTCTGTTTGAATATGAGCCACAATCATCATATCCTTCTTTCTGTCTTTAAGCATGGTTTCCGTTGTTCTTGGGCCATTTATGTAATGGCCAGTCTTGAAGTTTTTGCCTCTTAAGTCTAACATCCGAGCTTCTCACTGGCAATGTCTTTCGCCTTCCTTTTTCCCTGTGTATGGACATTTTAGATAATATACTATGGGCATTTTAGATAACAATAATTGCATAATAATGATAATTATAACAAATGTAGGCACTGATCTCCCCTAGGGAGTAGATTTGTTGCTGTTTGCTTATTTATTTGTTTAATGATGTGGCTGTACTACTTTAGCAAAGTCTCTTTCTCCCCCAGTCTGATGTTGTCCCTCAGAGGGCAAGGCCCTAGGCATGGCATAGCCACCCTGGGATGACAATAGTTCTAGCTGGGCTCTTTTTGACTGTCTCCCTCCTTCACCCCACCCAATCTCTTTGTTTACTGTCTGCCTCTTTGATATCACAACAGTCTGTCTGGGCTCCCCTAATTGCTGACTGATTGTGCTGTTGTTTAGACTATGCCTTGGGGCATAAATTGCTCTATAGCCTGATCCAATTAAATTTAGGCCCCTTTGCAAAGGTAGATTTTGAGGCCAGTCTTTGAGGTTTGTTCTGGCCTCAAGAGAGCTTTTTATCTTTCTCAGATTCTCTTGGATAAGGAAGAGACACACCCCATATTCTGTTACAAATACATCAGTTCTTCAAGGGAGATTGTCAGTGCCATGTTTGCCATCCTGTATCTTCATCCCAGGTGAACTCTTTGAGCCACTGCCCCAGATCTGGGAGTCAGGACAGTCCTGTGACTCTCAGAGTGACACCTCTGCTTTATGGTCAGCACAGCATGCAGACAACTGTAGCCTCTGGTCTTCTCAGCTTCTCATTCTTGGTATGAGTCCTCCAGCCTCTGAGCAAGCCACGGCAAGGGTGATGAGAGCCCCTGTGTTCTCAGTTTGTCATGCCTAGTGTAGAGCCTCCACCCCCAGAGGAGGCTGGGTGGGCAGAAGGTGAGCCTCCCACCTCTCAGCCACACCCACATAGAATTTCTCCCTCTGTAGCACAAAGCTGGGGGGAATGAAAAGGCCTAATGAACTCCCTGTCTTGGGGGACATACTTTAGCCCTTGACTGGAAGTTATGGGGAGCAAGGAAGAACCACCTTTTTGGTCATACCCATCCAGAGTGGAGCTCCTGTCATCATGAGCTAAAGGGGAAGGGAGAGGGGGAACAAGTAATAACTTAAGTGCCACAGACTTTTACTGTTTTTACTGAGATAGTAGAGTTTCTTCAATAAACCATTCTTCATTTTCTGTGTAACTTTAAGGTGATGTACAGACTTCCTTTCTTTTTTTCTTTAAAATTTCTTTTTTTCTAATAAGTTTCTCCAGTTTCACCAGTAGTTGCAGGAACAGGCCTGTGAAGCTCCGCATACTGCCTTTCTGGAAGCAATTCCCTCTAAAACCACCTGGATTCATTAGAGAGGTTCTGAAGTGATTCTTAGAAGAGAAAGGCTGAAGTTCTTGATCCTTTTTCTTCCATGAAATTTCTTAGACCTGCCTGAAAAATTCCCAATGCTTTGATACTATAATACCAAGAATATGAAGAGAAATAGCCTTTGTGAAGCCAAAAGTAAGTAAATTTTTCTATTCTTCCCACAAGAGAATTAGTATCTGTTCTCATTACAGCTAGATGACCAGAAATTTATATTTTCCTTTAAACAAAAAAAAACTTAAGAAGTAATTTGAGATTTTCACAAGTCATAAAATTGATAGTCAATAATTCAACTACAGTATAACTCACTTAATTTTTTCCATCTTCTGCATTATTAATCATGCAATTGTATCAGCCTTACTACATCAGTTTCATACGCCTTCCCACTAGAGTGTCAGTTCTATAAGGGTGAGAACCACTTTGTCTCTAGCACCTGTCACAGAATATTATAAATAGCATATACCCAATAAATATTAGTTGAATGAATAGTCACAGATAGTACAAATTGGTATTAGGACACTGACAAACTTGAATATTGGGGAGAAATTGACAATCATCTTAACATTCAATTTGAAAGTATCTTAAAGATTAGGCCATCCCTAGGAATGCATGCAATCTACAATATCTTCAAGGAGTCTGGCTTGTTATGCCCCTGTTTTTACACTTTCTTTCCCCTCCATCCCTCTTCTCTCCTTCAGGTGAAATTAGGCTACAATTAATATCAAAGTTCCTTTTGAAAATGAAAACAATACCCCAAAACAGAAGCCTAAGAAGACAGCAAAAACACTTATCGATTCCCTTGATAATATAGACCTTATAGATTAATTATATATTTAACAAATAATGTTTTTTAAACTATTGGCTGACTGAATCAATTTTTTTCCATCATAAGCTCCTTTCATTTTTAAATAAATTTTTCAACTGAATAAATTATAACATTGTATAAGCTTAAGGTGTACAGCATATTATTTTAATATATTATAATATGATAGCCCATGTCAAATATTTATCACATTACATAATTACAGTTCAATATTATTGTCTGTATTCATTAAACAGTGCATTAGAATTCTCTTCCTTCTTTACTACTCATTTCAAGTTTGTGCTCTTAAATATCATCACTCTTATCCCCCCACCCCCATCCTCTGGTAATCACCATTTTACGGGTTTTTTTTTACAAGTTTAACTTTTTTAGATTCTTCATGTAAGTTATATAGTGCTTGTCTTTCTCTGATTTACCTCATTAGCACAGTATGCTCAAGGTCCATCCATGTTGTGGTAAATAGGACTGAAGAATATTCTCCTGGCTGAATAGTGTTCCATTGTGTATATGTACCACATCTTTTCTAGCCATTCATCCACTGAAGAGCATTTCGGTTGCTTTCATATCTTGGCTTTTGTGAATAATGCTGCAATAAACATGGGAATGCACATATCTCATTGAGATCTTGTTTTCATTTTCCTTGGGTATATAACTAGAAGTGGAATCGCTGGATCATACGGTAAATATTTTTAATTTTTTGAGGCGTTTCCATTTCATTTTCCATAGTGGTAACACCAATTTACATTCCCACTGACAATGTATAAAGTTCCCCTTAACACTACATCCTCTCCAGCACCTGCTGTCTCGTCTTCCTGATGATAGCCATTTTAACAGGTGTGAGATGATACCTTATTGTGGTTTTCATATGCATTTTCCTGATCATCAGTTGAGTGTCTTCTCATGTATCTATTGTTCACTTTGATGTCCTCTTTGGAGAAGTATTTATTTAGTTCCTTTGCCCATTTTTAATCAGATTGTTTGGTTTTGTTGTTGTTGTTATTCAGTTGACTGAATTCTTTGTATATTTGGAGTATTAACCCCTTATCTGATATATGGTTTGCAAAAATTTTCTCCCATTTTATAGACTGTGTTTCATTTTGTTGTTTCTTTTTATTGTGCAGAAACTTTTGAGTTTGATATAGTACCATCTGATTTTTATTTGTTTTCTGTGCTTTTAGCATTACACCCAAAAAAATATTGTCAGGACCAATATTGATTTTATTCCCTACATTTTCTTCCAAAAGTTTTATGGTATCAGATCTTTATATTTAAGTCGTTGATACATTTTGAGTTAATTTTAATGAGCGATGTGAGATAGAGGTCCAAATTCATTGTTCTGCATTTTTCTTTGGTTCTCCAATTTTCCCAGCATCATTTCTTGAAGAGACTATCCTTTCCGCATTGGGTATTCATGGCTCCCTTGTCAAATACTAGTTGGCTGTATATACCAAGGTTTAATTCTGGGTTCTCTATTTTGTTCCATTGGTTGATGTATGTATTTTTGTACCAATACCATGCTGTTTTTTATTACTATGGCTTTTTAAAAATTACTTTTATACTAATGCTAGTATGCTAGTACAGTTTGAAATCCAGAAGCATGATGCTTCTGCCCATGTTCTTTTTCTCAGGACTACCTTAGCTACTAAATTTGTTCACCTCTAAAAATTTCCTCAATTAAAAAAGAAAGTGGGGACGCCTGGGTGGTTCAGTGGGTTAAGCCACTGCCTTTGGCTCAGGTCATGATCTCAGGGTCCTGGGATAGAGTCCCGCATCGGGCTCTCTGCTCAGCAGGGAGCCTGCTTCCCTCTCTCTCTCTCTAGCCTGCCTCTCTGTCAAATAAATAAATAAAATCTAAAAAAAAAAAAAAAAGAAAGTGAAAATCTAGGCTCCAATACTAGCTACTTAATAAAATGAAAAGGAAAAGGATGAAAACTTTCAAGATAAATTGTAAAAAGGGGAAGAAGAGACAGAGATCGAAAACCAGATATGTCAACTCTGGACTTCCTAGTGTCATGCTTCAAAATAACAGCTCTTTCCAAAGAACCATGAATCCTGTTTCACTTCTCTGAGATATATATTGTTTTGATTTCTACTCTGATACCAAAGCTATCTAGCTGATACTGAAATAGTCAGTTATTGTAGTTCAGTCAAATTCATGGATGGGTATGACAGAACTAGATTACACATCTCCACAAATGACTTGTTGAAAAACCGATTCTAAATCTACAGAAGCATTCAAAATATCACAAGTTAATGTTAATGTTTAATAAGAAAACATGAATTTTAAAAATGCATTGGGCATCTGGGTGGCTCAGTTGGTTAAGCATCTGACTCTTGATCTCAGCTCAGGTCTTGATCTCAGCATTGTGAGTTCAAGCACCAGTATGGAGCCTCTTAAAAAATAATAATAATAAAATAAAATAAAATATAAAAATATATAAAGAAGCTTATTGTCTATAAAGACTTTTGGTGTGAGCAAGGTACAAGGAAAGTCACATATCTATTTTGGAAGCACCACAAATTACAGACAGACTATAAAGTACTTCCAAGGAAAATAACTAGCAAAACAATTCTATCTTTAGGAAAGTCTCCATTTCATCTTTTCAGGATTATCCCAGCATTAATAAGTCCAATTTTTTTACTGCTTCCATTTCTTTCAGCTCTAAAATACTAAACAATATTTTCTAAATTGCTCCTTCCAATAAATTTTGTTTATTTATATTCTAAGATAATCAACAAATGGCCAAAAACTGTTATGAAGATTACATTATTAAAAACTTGCTGTAGAGAACCTAAATTATCTGTCACCACATAGAATACTGTTTACATCAAAATGACTTTACAATTAAACTGCCTGTTCTAATGAGACTTTACTATTCCAGTAAATTCTTGACCAGGAAGATGAAGTTGCAAATAATTTAATTGCTTTTTGGAAGAACTTTCCAAAAATCCATTTGTTCCAGTAACAGACTACTCAAATAGCCCTTTGTAGAGTAAATACCCTTTCTCAGAACATAGGATTGCTCCACTCAGCTCATCAAACAACTGTTCACGCCTCAAAACTTACTTTCAGATCTTCACTTCACTGTGTCCACTGATTCTAAACTATTTTGTTACAAACTTCCCTCAGTTTCAGTCAGCCCCCTAGCCCACATTGAAAGATATGCCTTAAACAAGAATCCTCAAAATCTTATAAATATTCCACCTATCGTCACTCTCCTGAGAGAATATCAAGGTAGGGGTCTTTCTTACTGCGGTAATAACTTGGCTTTGCTTTATGAACAAGTTGTTTTGGTTGTTGTTTCTGGAATTCATGGAATCAGTCATTGGCACTATAAACTTTAAATAATCCTCCTTTACATTATATAACCAATGATATTAATTATATCTCTTACTTTCATTTAAGTACTACATTTATAACAACTCCCTAGTAAATAGTTTATTGGACTAAGTGGATAAATTTAACTTAGAAGCTTAAAAAATGCTGCTTGAAATCTTCATCTAACTACTTTGTACAGGACATAAAGTAAAACATCATAAAACCATTGGAGGCTTTTCATGGTTTTAGCATTGGGCTGTTCTGTCTAATATTCTTCTACCCTCTATTGCCACTATATTAAGCAATCTGCAACTTCTCTAACTTGATTAACTTATCATAGTGAGCAAAATCCCTGTGCTTTCAGAAAGTATACAGGGCATTGGACTCACCCCATAACATAAGTCACAGCCTAGAAAAAATTCTAGACAATTTCTGACATAATATAAATAGAGCAAGTCTTTTGTCTTCTAAAACTGAATGTCAAAGTCATCTGGATTTTTCTATTCTGCAAGTTTGCTTTGTCATGTAACTTTATTCTATAATCACCTTGATTTCTAGTAAGGCATTCCTGGAACATATCTTATTAATTGGTGTTAAAGGATGCCAACATCAGTTAATGTATTTATATATGGAAGACTAATACAACAGTTCTTTTTTTGGATCTAGAGTCTGAGAGACTAATAAGTAATTCCTCTTTTTCTCACCCATGCTCTAAACCATTTGAGAGATAGATGAAAGCAATGGAACTCAAAATATCAGCTTTATGACTAATAAAGCTCCTGAAAAATGGAGCTTTAGGTCTGTTAGTCCAGTGGACTTCAGTGACAAAGCAGATAAATGAGATAAATGGTAGCCTTCTCATTTGTAGTGCTTATCCCTACAAAATCTCTAAAATCAAAATAACTAATCCTAAAGCATACCAGGAAAAGGGGATTGAGCTACGTTCCTTCTGAACGTTGTCCAATTTTTTTCTTCCAGTCTTTCTAATCAGAAAAGTACATCATCTCCCTTAGTGAGTACTGAGTAAAGGGGTGGGGAGGACAGGAGGGTTTATTCCCAGTGGAAAACCTTCCTATGCAAACACAAAGCCACGCCAAAGGGAAAGGAGTTTGTCCCTAAGCACACAATAGCTAGATATTATGATTGGAGAGGTGACAATAGATAAGTAACTACTACTTATTGTTCTACAAATTATTTTCCCTGCTGTTTGGGGGAGATGCCTGAGATCTCCATCATCACTCATAACTGTAAATAAAATAAGTTAATATGTCCCCAGAAATGTCCTGTTCACTAAAATGTATTTGTTAAATATTTTTAAAAGGGTAATATCATGACTCATACACAAATAAGACAAAAATGTGTCAAAGAATTTATTTAATTCAATAGTAAATGAGAGAACCAGTAAGATGTTACAACCAGTTAAAAAAAGAATTCAAAAAGCATGTACATATATAGGCAATCAGAAATGCTGAAATGAATGTATAAATAGATTCAAAATTAGTTAATATCCACAGGAAAATAACAAATTGCATTTCCATTGATAAAATACATTTGCATTTCTATGGACAAAAGTTATTTCAATCTGTATACAATTTAGATTGCAAATTAGCTTAAAGACAACAAAAGGCGTACATAATCCAGGAGAGGGCACTAGACAGGGTACCCAACAGCTTTTTTGTACATTTCAAAGCCTTCCACAATGTTCTTTGACATATCCTATTAATGGAAAAAAAGTAATAAACTAATATCTCTTAATCTACATTATCACATTAGCATATACTATTTCACAGAAAAATATAAGATGTGCAAAAAATACATATGAACTTTTGGGTTTTTTAATAAATCACCATGATCTCCACATTTCCTTTGGAATCAGGTTGTCAGTGTCCATCCCTACCAATGTCAGCTAAAGTGTGTTTTCTAGCCTGAGGGAAGAAGTGGGGCTAAATGTGGGATTCCTCCCTATCTCTTATCTTCCCCAGAACAATTTTAGAACCAATTACCTGGCTCCTCATCTCTTCTCTTCCATAGATAGTCATGAACCCATTAACTTTGTTTCCTAATTCCTCTAGGACTTGACTCTGAATACCCAAAATCAGACTTCCACTGCTCAAAAATCTTGGGTCTAGCAAAGAGCCAGTTATGGCAAATCAAAAGCCTTGGCATTCAAAATTGTTTTCTTTGCTTTTAGTTCAAATCACTATTTTAAAACTGAAGTGATGAATCTCAACTATTACTTTCCTCTTGTCACCTCTGTTGCAATGTTTGCCATACATCCCAGGATAACGGATGCCTCTGTGAGAAAAGGAAGACGTTTATGCACATGGGATGTAGTTTTAGAATATAAGTGAGGTTCAGTGGGATGAAGCCCAGAGCCGACAACCAAGAAAGAAATCTTGAGATGTCTTTGGTGCAAAATGATGGTTTACTAAAGCATGGAGACAGGACCTGTGGGCAGAAAGAGCAGCTTCACCAGGGTTGTGAAGGGTGGCTGATTATATACTACAGGGTTGGGGGAGGTAAGGAAAAAGGAGGTTTTAAAAGAACTTTCATAGGCTAAAGAGGACCTACAAGATACCCAAGGCCTTGAGGCCTTGCCATTGTCAGATTAAGGTTGTTTTTCCCCCTCTAGCAAGGCCTTAACATTAAGATAGTTGGGAGATTCAGGGAAGTTGTCACACCTGTCCCACCCAAGAGTGCTGGTGGTGGGAGGTTGCCTGGTCAGCTTGTGCTGTCCTCAGCTTGCCTTCTGTTCCCTCATCACATTAAAATGTAAGACCTTATCTTAACTGCAAGGTTGCATCTAAATGATATATTGCACTTGAAAGTCTGCAGCAAATTATTACTTTATGGATGACATAAAATCTAAGCCAAAAGTATTCAGGACATGACCAATAGATGTATAAGATACTAAGACAGTTACAAAAGGAACAAACATGTTCATAACTTTTTTTAAAAGCCTGAAATACGATCTCTGCACTTGTTAACCCTTGTGATGTGTTTGATGTAGACAAAAAAAGGTCTACTAACGTGAAAGGGAAATTTTATAGATTCAAGTAGATGTCAGTGATAGTAGTCTGCTACATTGTCCTCAGATGAGAAAATCATGTTCAATTCCTCTCTGAAAAACATTATTTCCACGCTGGGCTTGGGAAGCCGGGGTTGTTTTTTGTCATTCCCCACTGCCCCCCTTTCCCTTTTTAAATGGTTTACACTTGGAAACACTACCCGAATTACCTGTATTGATGTTAGTGATGAGAGAACAGAAGGAAGGCTGGCTGAGGACAAAGCAAAAGCTTCCCCCACCCCCACTCCTGGGTGGGACATATGTGACATCCTTTAGGAATCTCCCAGCTATCTTAATGTTAATACCTTGCTAGAGGGGGAAAAACCTTGACAATGACAAGACCTCAAGGCACCCAGTATCTTATAGGTCCTCTATGGCATATGAAAGTTCTATTGACACCTCCCTTTTTCCTTACCTCCCCCAACCCCACCATACAGAACCTATCACCCCTCACAACCCCGGGGCATGAGCTCTTTCTGCCCATGGGTCCTGTCCCCGTGCTTTAATAAACCACCATTTTGCACCAAAGATATCTCGAGAATTCTTTCTTGGTCATCAGCTCCAGACTCCACCCCACTTAGAACCTTGCTTAGATTCTAAAACTTCATCTTTAGACTTGACTTTGATCCATAGTATCACCTAGCAACTGATACTCACAATGTAATTGCTGTGATTTACAATAACTGTTCAGATTTTATTTTTTTAAAGAATTTATTTATTTATTTGACAGAGAGAGATCACAAGTAGGCAGAGAGGCAGGCAGAGAGAGAGAGAGGAAGAAACAGGCTCCCCACTGAGCAGAGAGCCCAATGCGGGACTCGATGCCAGGATCCTGAGATCACAACCCGAGCCGAAGGCAGAGGCTTAACCCACTGAGCCACCCAGGTGCCCCAACTGTTCAGACTTTAAATTGCCATCATACCTAAGGCAGTTTGAGCAAAACAGTTAAGGTAAAACAGGAAGATGGAGTTTATAGTTTGAAGGAAGGAACAGCTGTTGACTATCGGGGAGGAGACTTGAGGATAAAACAAACTTCTGTTGGTCATGCATGCAAGCAGGAGAGATAAATGGCTCAGTGTAATGACTCACTTTATTTTCAAGTAAACTTTGTAACTGTTTTTCTTCTACTACTGTGTTAAATATTTAAATTTACCTGTAATTATAGGCGAAGACTAGACATCAAAACATAAATTCTTTCAATCCACTGCAGAAAAGACATTTAATGCTTACTTCCAAAAATAACTGTTAAGTGCTTTAGTAAGACATAGATCTGGCAGAAAATCCCTTGAAAATAAATACTGCTTGGGTCATATGATCTAATTATTTTAGGCAAGCTATAAATGTGTTTTAATGGGCCCAAACTAAAATTGTTAGAGGTGCTGCATAGTTTTGTGTGTGTGTTGGGAAGGGGTAATGGGGTTACATTGTTGCAGAACCTGGACTGGATCCTGGCAGAAGAACCAAGTGGTACTTGGAGACTTTGGACACTGGTGGGCTCAGATGAGGTTGTTCTCCAAAGGTCTGAGCCCCAAGCACAAGCAGGGAGGGGGATTTATACTCTTCTACTTCCGCATATTTGGTACTTTTGGCACATATGAGAAATGGGGTAGGAAAGAACCCAGAAGGGTTTTGAGACAGGGACTGGAATTCCCTTGCTGGTTTTGATTGGCCATCTTAGAGTACAGTTTTTCCCTATCATTCCCCCCTTTGATGCCTCTTTAAACACCTAGTCTAGAAGGCATCATTATCATCTATTACCATGGCCCTGCAAGGCTAATATTTGGGCAGTGGCTCACCTGGTAACAGTGTTTTCTGTGAACTTAGTAATCCATCTTAAGGTTCCTAAGGCTGTCCAATAAGCAATAACAATACCAAGTTTCTGGGAGAAAGTCCAGTCAGAAGGGGGAGCAATGTAAAGTCCAACTCCTGAGGTGAGGGTGGTGTCATGCTGACAATAGCCAGGGACCATGGTGAACAGATGTCTGTCAGTCGGTGGGGTCTCATCGAAGGTGGAGCCGGAGCAGGTCCATAGGATCTGGTTGGGCTTCCCACTGGTGTGATTCATCCACCGGGTGAGAGACTTCTTTACTTCAGAGCAGTGGACCCATTCAGTGACACCTAAGACCCTGAGGGAAGTAGGGTGGTTAGAACAACAGTGTGGGGCCCTGTCCACCATGGTTTGAGGGGATCCTTTTTAAGGATTCTCAGGAGAGGTGCCTCTGAGTTTTTCCCAGGGCTTGGAGGTGTTGGGACACTTCTAAGTTTCCAATCTGTTTGAGGTCTCCTCTAAGCCTATTTACTACAGGGGTGGCCTGCCATAGAGCCTTTGAGGTGAATTATAGCTGTGGTAATCTTTTAAATCCAGTTGACTAGAATAACAATATCAATGACCTCCAACAATCATGCTCTACAGAAGTACAATATTCAGGTCCAGGCATAAGGGTAGTTGGATTTTAAAGTCTGACAAGTTTTAGGTATTATTTCAGGCATAATCTATCAGTGTAGCCTGCTATTTAATAAGTTGGCCTCCATCATCCATCAGCAGCCTTTGGTTTTTAAGACAAATCTGGACCTGATGTGAAGTCATTACAGTCAGGAACTGTCCCATAGTGAGTTGTTGTTGTTGTTTTAATATTTTATTTATTTATTTAACAGAGAGAGAGATCACAAGCAGGCAGAGAGAGAGAAGGGGAAGCAGGCTCCTCGTCAAGCAGAGAGCCCGATGCGGGACTCAATCCCAGGACCCTGAGATCATGACCTGAGCTGAAGGCAGCAGCTTAACCCACTGAGCCACCCAGGCGCCCCCATAGTGAGCTTTGAGGCTCCTTTTATGAGGAGGGCTGTTCTATGCTTAGCTAAAACCTTTGTTTGTAATTGTACCTCAATAGAGGTGGCTTCTTGGATAAACATGACTAAGGGATGAAACCATTAAGAAGCTCTTTTCTTGAGTGGTCCAGCCTTAACAATATCCTAATTACTGGCAAGTGGATCACTGGCAAGTAGGAGAAAACTTGTCAAGAGATAAGGGGAGTCCCACATGCCTCATCTAATCCAATCATAAAGAAAGTGGGGTATGCTATTATCTCCACAAGTCCATAGTTAATCCTATGGGATGGGGTATGCTTCTGGCTTTTAGGCAATTTCATTATCCTAGCCCCACAGAATTGATTAAGGTGATAGTTAAGTTACACAATTGTTGGGAGAATCAATCCCATTTTCCAGTTTTTTAAATAATTATGTACCCATGGGGTTCTGTTATTATCCGCACAGAATAATCAGCAGAAGATTGTCTATATATGAGTTACTGTGGTAATTTCTCTTAAGTTTACCTCTAGTTGTCTAGCTTAGGTAAACAACAAACATTTAAAGACAATCAAATCTAGGACTTAACATCCACAAAGGTGTGTTACTGAAACATAATTTTTCTCTCTAAAATAACCCTCATTTCCAGAGATAGCCAAATTAGGACTAATTTATTTTAAAAACCAAGTCCAGTTTAAACAGATTTGGCCTAATTATTTACATAAGAACAGCAAGAACAGTGAGTGATCATACAGACCTTTTATAATCTGCTTTGCTGGAACTTCTCATAAGGAATCTCTAGGTTGAACTTTTAGTCGCCTCTCCAGGCCAGAAGCCAAGCCAAGTACTTGCCATCAGACATGCCTGCAATACCTGTCAATTTGGGCGAATTCCCCTTCCTGAGGACCCCAAACTATCCTGAGGTTCCTGCACCTGCCAGGAAGTGACATTCTTTACTCACCTGGTGAGGCTGCTGGGAACTCTGTAAGCAAGGTACCAGGCCAACAGTTCCAAAGGGCTTAATGGCTCCAGGTTTCATAAAGTCAACCTGAGTTCCTTAAAGCTATCTGGTCATATCTGAGTCTATGCATGTCTTTCTCAAATATGACATTCCAGTCAAAATCTTGGTAAAATAACCAATGTTTCCAATGGTGTCCTGTTACAAAGAGAACAGATTTTTATTGAACTTATGCAAATCAGTGATTGCCATGGAAGAATACTTACTGAGACCATTTGGGTTTCAGAGAATTCAGATAGAAAAGTTGAATGCTTTGATTTGTTTACAAATGAATATTTTTACATTTCTGTAAGTCACCGATAACTTAAGTAAAATTTTTCTTAGTCTGGAAGAGCAAACATTAGAGAACAAGCAATGTCTAGAATAAGAGACATAACATTATAATCTTTTAGTTCATTTAGTCCCATGTTACTAATTTTGGTTTGAATGTAGCTTTAGTTAGTTCTGGAAATTCTTACTCATTTCAGTTCTGATCTTAAAGATATTAAATACCTGTGTTGTCCTGAAAGTCTTTTTTATGAATCTCCCTTAAGGTGAAACCCATTTTATAATAGAATTGAAACAATTATTAATGACAAAAACTCAGAATAGATATGGTTAAAGAGCTGATGAGATGAGAGTTTACAATTTAGCTGGCGAGGAAATCAAGTTATTTCTGTGACACATAACACTTCAATAATTAAATACCAAGTGATGACCTTATCAAAACATTAAAACTTTAGGAAATGTATAGAACCTCTAGAATCATTATAGCATTTACCCAAGTGTAACCCAAAGTTTATCATTTGTTTAGCAGTACTTCCTGGTTAACTTAGCATACCAAGGAAAAGCCTAGTGAGTTAAAGAGATTTCATTACAAATTAAATCTTGTCAACATTTGCTAAAATCTTAGAAAGTTTTAAAGCACATGCCTAAATATAATTAGGGATGTTAAACACCTGATACAGGTAAAATGTGGAAGATGGTTTTTCTGGACAGGCAAAGAGGAAACAATTGTTTACATTTTCTTCTTAACAGCAGATCAATTAACCTAAGAAAACTTTGTCCTTTTAAACAGAGAGAAAACCAGCTTTCTTTCCTTTTTTTTTTTAAGATTTTATTTATTTATTTGTCAGAGAGAGCGAGCACAGGCAGACAGAGTGGCAGGCAGAGGCAGAGGGAGAAGCAGTCTCCCTGCTGTGCAAGGAGCCCGATGTGGGACTTGATCCCAGGACGCTGGGATCATGACCTGAGCCGAAGGCAGCCACTTAACTAACTGAGCCACCCAGGCGTCCCGAAAGCCAGCCTTCTATACCAGTATCTTTTTTTTTTTTTTTTTTCATTTCAATCTTAGTCTGTCATGACTACACTTAAAATTCTTTTTCTGAAAGATTTCCCTTCACAAACCTTCTACAACTTTCCTTTGCATTTAGGTTTTGCCCCAAGCCATTTCCTTCCAAACAACCATCTCATTTGGGACAAAATTACCTTCTTTTCCTTTAACAAAATGCATTCCCATTCCTTATCTTTCTTACATATCTCCTACTTTTCCACAGAGTTGTTACCCTTATTTCTATCAGTCATAGTTACAGTCAGCAAAATTTTGTACTCTTAGTGATGGCTAAGTATTAACCACTTGTGAACTGTTACAACAGAATTCTTTATGAATCAGTTAAGCACAAGACATGTTTACCAACAGAGATTTAAATATTCTTAGTTTCCTTGCAGTAGGAAGTCAAAGGCACAAACCTATGTCCAGTAATCAATGCTTTAGCATTTTATTCCATTTGGAAGAGACCTAGATGTTCACAATTTAATTCCATTTGTCATCCAACCAAAACTTTAAAGTTTCAAGTTACCAAAGACTTAGAAAGCTACTTTAACAATTACCCATGAAAACTTTGAGACAATTAACCATCAGTTTAGTCATCACTTTGCTGACAAATTTCAACAGAGATAATGAGCTTATTTGGCCTTCAGTAAACTTTGATAGAATAAAAGCTTCACGTTTACCACTGATAAAAGACACATCTGTCTGAACTAAACCAACAAACTTAGTTTAAATGCTAAAATAGGTTCCACCAGGATCTTCCCCATGGTCAATTTTCACCTGAGACACATGGGGAAATCTGGAGTGGGTGGTGTTAGTTCCTGTGGGTGCTCTTCTTGCTCCTTGACAGGGGTGCCTGGGGCACTGAGGATGGTCTAGAAGCAGTAATGCAGGCTGCACGCAAGATGGTGCAGAAATAGGAAAAAGGGGGATGGCGAGGCAGAAGAGACAAAGTGCTGCCAGAGGGCAGAGAAAGGGCTCCCGGTTCAGGAGATCATCAGCTCCAGAGGTGCAGGCGCCATGTTTTCCCGCCAACAAGGGCAGGGATAGACAATCCATATTGGCCAGAGAAGACAGGGAATTTCCCCAAAACAAAGGAGGTTTGGCAGCTGCTTGGGAATATTTCTAAAGTCCCCATCCTGAAGGACACCTAGGATCCTGACCCGAGTGGAAGGCAGATGCTCTAACCCATTGAGCCACCCAGATGCCCCTCCCACTTTCTCTTAAAGGTAAATATGAGAGCTCCTATTATTTTATAGCCTGTTTCTGTTGGATTAAGTTTTCTGTGGGCTGTCAGAGCTGCTAAATTGGGTATCTCCCCACACATGCCACTTAAAAGAAGCAGGAGCACCATCTTCCTGCAGCTCAGCTTTAGGCCCCAGGTCAGAGAAGGACTGTGGTCCCAACACTTTCTGATGGGTTCATCCTTGTCCAGAGCTCATCCATGTTGCTGCTCCTGATGTCCCCTGGCCTTGGCCTCTCTAATAGTCTTTGCTTCCTTACAGACTTTGGGCTCTTTTTTTTTTTTTTTAAAGATTTCATTTATTTACTTGACAGAGAGACAGATCACAAGTAGGCAGCGAGGCAGGCAGAGAGAGAGGAAGAAGCAGGCTCCCTGCTGAGCAGAGAGCCCGATGTGGGGCTCGATCCCAGGACCCTGGGATCATGACCTGAGCCGAAGGCAGAGGCTTTAACCCACTGAGCCACCCAGGCGTCCCGACTCTGGGCTCTTTAATTTGGGTTACAAATGTCCTACTTTGGTCCTTCCTATTAGCACAGAATCAGACTCAGGGGTGGGGGCAGAGTTTGGGCTATCTGAAACCAAGAATCAGTATATAGGAATTGTTCAGGGTGTCTGGGAGTCCCGGCCATAATTTTGTAAATGATCTGGATAGTGGGTAGATCTTAAGGACCCCTTGGAGGGCCAGTCGACCCCAAAGGTGGCCCATTTCAATTCATATAATGTGCCTAATTTTCCAGATGTTTTGATCCCATAGTCTCCTGAGAATTTGCTTCTCAAAATTTTGAGCATACAATCTAAGACCGTAAGTTTTGAAGAGCCTCCACCATGATGAGCAGGGAGGCTCCCTTGGCCACCCTGTGTGTTCCATTCCTATGTCATTGGAATGAAGACAAACGAAGGGTGGGTGTCCCTCCAAAGGAGAGACTAGTCACATGCCCCCCCTGTTTGCCATCCCAGAAGACACCTGGGTGCCTCTGGGCCTTAGCAAATCCATATAAGCCCCAGACTGGCATCCCAAAGGGGCTCACCTTAGACTCTATGAGGTCACCACAGAAGCAGGTTAGGGCCACTTGGACTCTGGTAGGCTTCTGGGGACCCTAAGGGTGCCCACCCGTGGAGCCACAGAATCAGTCTGCCCAACAGGCCAGATCAAGCTGCACATTCACTCATGCATTCACACCGAAGTTATTACAGTTGTTCCCCTCCAGGAAGCCCTGACCTGTGGAATTCCTTTTGGAAATTCCTTCCTGTCTCCCCTTACAGGTGGGGCTCCTGACCTGAAGGACCTCCCCACCAGGAAGCCCTACCTGTGAGACCTCTAAGAGGTCTCTGAGAGGTGATCAGTCTCCCCATCCACCCTCAGGGGTGGGCCTGACTGGGTCCTAGGGCCCCAGGTCTTACTAGAATTCAAAGGCAGGACCAGGTCCTCACCTGCCAAGTCTCCTTTGAGTCCGGGTGGGAACGGTGGGGCGGGCCAGCCTGAGGTAACCGGGCAGGAGACTGCTGAAAATCAGGCAGGGCACACCTTCTCCCTGACAATCCCTTGTTCTGTCATTGCTCCGCCATTGCCCCAAACCGGTGGCAAAAATGGGCCAGCACCATTGGGTTTCCTGGTCAGGGAACCAAATGTTGCGGAACCTGGACTGGATCCTGATGAAAGAACCCAGTGGCGCTCAGAGACTTCAGAGGATTGGAAGTTTATTTAACACCAGTGGGCTCAGAAGAGGTTGTTCTTCAAAGGTCTAAGCCCCAAGCACTAGCAGGGAGGGGAATTTATACCCTTCTACTTCCACATACTTGGTACTTTTGGCGAACGTGGGAAACGGGGTAGGAAAGAAGAACCTGGAAGGGCTTTGAGGCAGGGACTGGAATTCCCTTGCTGATTTGGTCAGCCATCTTAGAGTACAGTTTTTCCCTATCATTATGAACCCAACTTGTCATTGTATCAGGTTAGAGGTCTTATACTAAGCCTCCAAACATCCCAGGGTTTGAATGTTCGGGCCATTATTTAGTTATTTTATGTTTACTTGTCTACTTTGTATTGGCTACATAAAATGCTTTCAGATTGGAATGAGGGCCAATAATTTAGAGAAGGTAAACTACCCTATTTTACTTTGCTTCTATATTTGAGTGTAAGGACAAACATGATAAGACAAGTAAGTAATTTCCAACTTAGATGTAGCTGCATCACTGTCACAGGGGAAGGGTTTTGGGGGATAATGATGAGCAATGGAGGTTTCTTCATGCCGTCAGTGGTTTTTGGAAAGTGAGGCGGAGAAGGAAATAGGATTGTTGGGTCCCCAATGTTGGGTCCCCCAATAATGGGTCCATGGTCAAAGAAGTGAGACTGATACAAAGCAAAGGTCAAGCAAAGCCTTATTTCATGCCAAGCATCAAGAATCAAACTGACCATCAAACAAACCAGTCAGGGTCGCCCCTTACAGAGAGGACGACTCCCTGCCTCACAGACTAACTTTTATAGAGCAAAGGCCATGTGGTTGGGCCTGGCCACACGCAGGTGGCCAATGAAATTGTAACACACAGAGAAAGCTGCACAGTCATGCTAGGTCACACACAGGTGGCCAATGGAATTATAATTCACCCCATAGTAGCTATTTGAACCAGCCTATCACCTTGGTCAGAATTGGTGCCCAAAAGGCAGGGCCCACACTCCTTGGTAGCTAGGGAGACAGAATGCTTGCTTTACTGATGGAATGTCTCCACCTGACTGGACTCATCCCTGCATTCGGGCTGTTATCTCCACCTGACCTGACCCATCCTTGTATTTGGGCTTTGTTATCTGAGACTCGTTTCCCTGGGCTTGCTTTTAAGTAAGTTCCCTGGGAGGAGGGGGCAAGGTCAGTTTAAGTTTTACTGCATAAACAAAAAAATGGCTGTTCAACCGGGATGGGGCCGCTCTGGCTGAATAGGCCCTTACAGGATGACAAGGTCTGAGAGCATGATCAAATGATAATAGGGATGATAGGGTTAATTTTTTTTGTTGTTTTCTTTTGTTTCTTGCTTTTTTGTTTGGTGGTTGGGCTTTTTTTGACCATCACATACTAGAGCTAATTTTTAATTAGAAACAAGACTCCATGAAATCAAATTGAAAACCTAAGTGAAAGAGTCAGGCTACCCGATGGCAGTAAATTCTCAGTGGAAAGGAGAGTTGGTCTAAGAATTCATTCTTGTGTCATTGCCCTATTATGTAGTGGAATATTCACTGGAGCCAAGGCCCTATTTTCTATGGCTTTGCATATTCCTTTTCAGGCAGCAACTTGGCCAAAGCCTTTTTGTTAGGTGTACACACACTTGAGAAAAAGACCATTTTGTTAGATGACTTCTTTCCATTTAATTAGGAATCAAGTCATCAGTCTTATTGCAATCTGATTAGATGACTATCTAAATATGATAAAGATAGGAAATAATTATTTTTTAAAAAAGACAAATTGCTGGCGACAAGGAAAGACTCCCTTTGCTTCCGTTAAACCTCCATTAATTATGTGTGAAGAAGCAACAACAAAGCCCCAGTGTTCCCTTTAGAGGCTCCTTAAGAGCAAGTCTGTCAGTTAGAAGCTTTCTTTTGCTAATGTGGTCTGAGTCACTGACAAAGGCCAGTGTTAATGGCAGGCTTCAAAATCTAATCTCTGGAAGGGAAGCGTTTCCTTGGCTAGTTTTGTAATATGCTTGTCAAACATTTTAAACCATTTAATAGAAAGAAGCATTGTGATGACAAGACACAACGCGGCCAGTTTTTTGGATGTATCTGCCAACAGGGTAATGCAATGATCCTTTTGGGCTCCAGTGGCTCAAGCACAAAGGCAAACTCCTGTGTGGGGTTCATCTTGCGTGACTGGGTTTTGATGTTTCGCTTGCAAATAATTAGTTTTGACGATGCTGATGGGCTTCTCTTGCATCCATTTCCTCAAAGAATGTATTATTAATGTTTTATTCTGAATAATATCACTTCTGGTTAAACTTAAACTTCTTTTAGAAGGTTAGTAAAGTCACTATTATAACAAGCTTGTCTTTTTACAATCTCAAAACAACATTGGGACTTTGAAAAATAAAACCGGCTGGAATCACCCTTTCTCCTTTTGCCCCTTGAAGTACCGTACAAATGGTGTTAGTTCATTTCCAGCTAAAATACTGAATCTAATACTAAGTTATTCGGGGTGTTAATGGACCTTTCATTGTGACTTGGCAATCAATACATTTGCTTTCTGTCTGCCAAGGACTGCCCTATAAATCGCACTAACCACACTATCCATGATGATTGCTGGGCTCCGGGATGCGACCTGCGGTATCAAACAGCACTCATTCTCAAGAACCAAAGATAATAGACACTTTCATCAATCTCTTAAATAAATTGAAAGAGAAGGGTGATGGAAATAAAGACTTTAGATTTAACTCAGACCAGCAGTGAAGTTCATTAACATAGTTATTAATTTGTTTATCCTCCCACTAATGTGGGACACAGAGGCAGAAGAATAATTGTTAAATTTCCTTACCTACTAACAAGCCCTTAAAACAGGCAGAGTGACCTCCACCTTCAGGCTTTGCTAAGGGTGTAAGGACCTATTTAGCCAGAGCTCTTCCATCTGGTTAAACAATAATTTTGTTGTTTAAAACTTAAACTGTCCCTGCCCCCCTTCCCCCAAGGGACTTACTTAAAAACAAGTCCCAGAAACCAGTCCTAGGTAACAAAGCCCGAATACAAGGGTGGGTCAGGCCAGGTGGAGGCATCTGATGGGGGGGGGGGCGCATACTGTCTCCCTAGTTACCAAGGAGTATGGGCCCCGCCCTTTGGGCACCTCTTGGGCACCAATTCTGACCAAGGTGATAGGCTAGTTCAAGTATCTACTAGGGTAAATTGTAATTCAATTGGTCACTTATGTGTGACCTAACATGACTGTGCAGTTTTCTCTGTGTGTTACAATTTCATTGGCCACCTGTGCATGGCCAGGCCCAACCACAAGGCCTTTGCCCTTAAAAGCTAGTCTGTGAAGCAGAGAGATGTCACCCTCTCTGTAAGAGGCGTAGCCCTGAACGTTTGGTTTGATTCTTGATGCTTGGCATGAAATAAAGCTTTGCTTGACCTTCGCTTTGTATCAGTCTCGCTCCTTTAATCACAGACCCATTATTGGGGGACCTAACAAGGGCAAAGGACAATCCTAGCCTGACCAACCCCCTACCCCCAACCAGGATCCTGTAAGTCTACTTTAACAATTCCTTTAAGAAACTTTATCTCTAAACCTCCAAGATAGTGTTGACAATCATTCCCAAGCCTATGGCCCACTGATACACATCTAAAGAGTCTCACAAGAAGTTTTTATTACTGGTAATGAATAACATTTTCTCCAGACAATAGCTAGCCCCTCGAGGTCCTAGAAACCTTGCTTCCAAAATTCCCTAGAGACTTACACCATCCCTAACCCCCTCCCAACTAACAAGTATATATAACAGACCACTCCTCACATCCCCGGGGCAGCAGCTTTTCCTGTCCATGGGTCCTGTCCCCGTGCTTTAATAAACCACCATTTTGCACCAAAGATGTCTCAAGAATTCTTTCTTGCTCATCGGCTCTGGACCTCACCCCACCGAACCTCACCTATGTTCTAGAACTTCATCACCACCATCTGCAAGAACTTGGAGGAGGAAGGTAGTATATATCACTTCTTGCTGTTGGTTACAAAACACACTGTTTACAGTGGAGGGAAGGAGTCAGGGCTGTGGGAAGAACCACCTATTCTCAGAAATGCTCCAGCATCTGCCTTTCTTTTCTCTTTCCTTTCTTTCTCTTTTTTCTTCTTTTTCTCTCCCTTTCCCTATTTGTTTTCTTGCCTTCTCTGACTTTGTGTTCTCAATGAAATGTTCCTTCCCCTCCATGTTCCTTATGGATGGTGAGTATTGCTTGGGCCTTGGGAACACTTAAGACTCAACTGGCTACCAGCCTCCCTTGTCTTAGTTTTGTAATCTGTCAAAATTCCTCCCTGCCCTAACAGTTATCATTCTTGGAATTGAGAGCTGAAGGAAAAAAGTGTCCTAGTGTCTGGTATTGCTAATACGAACTTAATCCAGATGTTTGGAAATTATTAACAATTCAGAATTTTTTAAAAATATTTTATTTATTTGACAGAGAGAGATCACAAGTAGGCAGAGAGGCAGGCAGAGAGAGAGAGAGAGAGAGAGAGAGGAGGAGGAAGCAGGCTCCCTGCCTAGCAGAGAGCCCGATGTGGGACTCGGTCCCAGGACCTTGAGATCATGACCTGAGCTGAAGGCAGAGGCTTAACCCACTGAGCCACCCAGGCACCCCAACAATTCAGAATTATTAATGTGGCATCACTCACTAGCTTTCTCTTGTTTTCCTGAATGGGGAGAAAGAACTAGAGCTTGACCACAATTCACAGCTGATCTTATCTATGCTTGCAATCTTTAGAGAGGAAGTTAATAATCCATGGCTTTGTGGATATCATATTTAAAAGAGAAGTCTGCAGATCTGTTAGATTTATTCTCCAAATTTCACAGGAATGTTTTCAAAATCATAGGAGAGTGTCAAGTAGGTATTCCCAGTATCTGGAATAAGCTTGCTTCAAGTTATAGGTACTCAGTACACATTAACTGTTGAAAGAACACAAGAGGGTCATTGTTCGTGTGTTTTGGATGAGAAATAAGCATTGGGAACTGCTCTCTGTCCTGCATCCTAATCATACTTGACTTACATTCATATCAACTTAATATTCCCACACTACACTGAAGTTGCAGTTTTTCAAAATTCGGTTGATAGCTCAGTATAGGTGTCACTTGAGGATAATGTCCCCATCACCCACCAGTGTGTGTGTGTGTGTGTGTGTGCGTGTGCGTGCGTGTGTGTGTGTGTATGCACACATGTGCATGTGTGTGTTTGCAGGCTTGTTTCTTATGCACAGACACGGGAACTGTATTTATCTCTGCCATGAATCCTTCCATGTGTCTTTGTTGGTTTCTTTTGTGAGACTTGGCAGCAGCATGGGGGGCTGGAGATGTGTTTTTCTAGTCTTCCCAAAGCCTACAAGGCTGGACAAGCTGACCTCAGTGGTTCATAAGCATTTTACTTTTGGATTCACCTTGCCATGTCATTGCAAATGCATTTCATTGCACTCATATCCTACATCAAGATAGTTTTGTTGTTGTTGTTGTTGTTGTGTTTATAAACATTTTTATAGAATTTAAAATTACTTGACTATAAACACTTTTAATTTATGATTGGCTGATAATTCTCAGCAATCACTGTAAACTGTCAGTGAGCTCTGCGAAGTAGTGAGGTATGAAAACCTAACCTGCAATTCTTGCAACTACCACGTCCTCACACATA
Organism: Mellivora capensis; assembly: GCA_004024625.1. NCBI lineage: Eukaryota > Metazoa > Chordata > Mammalia > Carnivora > Mustelidae > Mellivora > Mellivora capensis. The sequence continues at coordinate 12,837 of PISX010001951.1, read as the reverse complement.
TAAATTTAGTTGAACAGTTAATGCTATTGAATCACAATAGAGATTTGATAGAAACAGGCATTAACTTAAACATTTACTACTTCATCTTTGGCTTTTCTTTTTGTATTTTGGAGCTCATGAGGTTTTTTTCAGCTCTCACACATTTCTGTAGGCCCATGACAAGCTAACTTGGCATTAGACACTGAGCCCAGGGTGCTTATGGGATACAGTGGTACAACAGAGCAGGGCCCAACTGACAGCTGATACCCAGGTAGTCAAATGGCTGTCCTCCAAAGCAGAGCAACTCTGTGTGCTTACTGCTTTAGAGGCGAGCCTTTGGTGTGGGGGCTTCTGTCTTCAGTGCCGTCAAAGTCAGAAGGAAGAGGAAACATTTAGGAATGAGGATAGAGACAGACTTCACCGTCCAAGGAGACTGGCACAATTGCTGAACAAGGATAGAATGAATAGGAAGGGGGTGGGGATGGGGCTTGGTTATAGGACTTCAAGAAGAAGTCCTATAACCCATTTGGATGATTGAATGGAAATAGTCATGTTACACATGGGAAGGCCTGGCACAGCTATCACTGTTTATTTTAGCAGCATCTGCTAAGTTCAAGGGTGGGAGAACTGGATAGGACGTTTACACGGACATCTTGGTGTGCTTGGTGTGCTTTATTTTATATAAACTCAGTGACAAATATTAACTAACTCATTAGAAGAAATGCAATTCTGTGGTTGAAAGCTCTTTACCTCATACCTATCTAGAGCGATGTCAGTTTTCCATTCTTTTTGTTCGGACTATAGATCTTTATCTACACAGTACAACATGAGTCATTTTAATAACTATCCAATACTTACTAGGGGCTAGTCATCCTAACATGCATTTCACATGTACTTATTTCAACATCACAGCAAACCTCTGAGGTAAGTAATATTATTCCCATTTAACTGGTGAGTAAAATAAGGCTCAGGGAGATTAGGTGACTTGATAAAGTCAAAAAACTAGAATAGGTTAATGTTGCATCTGCTATTCCAGTTCCTTTAGCCTGCCTGTAATAGTACCCAGGCACCCTTTGTGGAAGAGTGTTTTTATATTTATTTTTTTAATTTTTAATTTTTTTATTAACATATAATGTATTATTAGCCTCAGGGGTACAGGTCTGTGAATCGCCAGGTTTACACTTCTCAGCACTCACCATAGCACATACCTTCCCCAATGTCCATAACCCAACCACCCTCTCCATACCCCCGTCCCCCTGGCAACCATCAGTTTGTTTTGTGAGATTAAGAGTCTCTTATGATTGATCTCCCTCCTGATCCCATCTTGTTTCACTTATTCCTTTCCTACCCTCCCCAAACACCCCACGTTGCCTCTCAACTTCCTTATATCAGGGAGATCATATGATAATTGTCTTTCTCTGATTGACTTATTTCGCTCAGCATAATACCCTTTAGTTCCATCCAAGTCCTCGCAAATGACAAGATTTCATTTCTTTTGATGACTGCATAGTATTCCATTGTATATATATATATATACCACCTCTTCTTTATCCATTCATCTGCTGATGGACATCTAGGTTCTTTCCATAGTTTGGCTATTGTGGACATTGCTGCTATAAACATTCGGGTGCACGTGCCCCTTCAGATCACCACGTTTGTATCTTTAGGGTAAATACCCAGTAGTGCAATTGCTGGGTCATGGGGTAGCTCTATTTTCAACTTTTTGAGGAACCTCCATGCTGTTTTCCACAGTGGCTGCACGAGCTTTCATTCCCACCAACAGCGTAGGAGGGTTCTCCTTTCTCCACATCCTTGCCAGTATCTGTCATATATATATGTGACATATATATATGACAGATACTGGCATATATATATCATATATATATATGATATATATATGTATATATATATATACACACACACACACACACACACATACACACACAGACAAATAAGGGTAAACACAAAGAATGGATGGAATATGACTGTAAAGATGAAAATTTTTTAAAAGTTCTAAAAAAGGAGTTGATAAGATAAGTTGGTTGGGAAAAGAAAGAAAAAGAAAGTTGAGAGATTTTGCTCAGGCTGGAGACTAGAACAAAGCCGTGTGCTAGATTTAGGGTATGTTTTGATCTATTAGAAGAAGTTTTATCCCAGAATTTTTTAGAAGAAAAAACTCTATGTGTATACAAAAAATAAAGTTAGATACACTGAGGGATAAAATATGACTATAATAATCAAGGTTCAAAAAGTTTGTTTTTTTTTTAAATGAAAGGTTTGGTAAGATAAACTAGTTAAAAAATATTAAAAGAGGAAAGAGTAAAAGTTAAAAAAATTAGAGTAATAAAAAAATAAAATTAAAATAATTAATTAACTTTGCAAGACTAAAGAATCATGGAGAAAGCCATGAATTCCATGCTTTGCTTTCTCCTCCTCTGGAATTCCGCTGTTCTTGGTAAGTGAACTTGGTCTTGGCTGGATTTCTTGATCTTCTGGGGGAGGGGCCTGTTATAGTGATTCTCAAGTGTCTTTGCCTGAGGCAGAATTGCACCACCCTTGCTAGGGGCCAGGCTAAGTAACCTGTTCGGGCTCGCTTTCGGGAGCTTTTGTTCCCTGAACGCTTTCCGTAGAGTTCCGGAGGACGGGAATGAACATGGCAGCCTCCCAGTCTCCGGCCCAGAGGAGCCGAAAGTTTGGGGCCCCACTCCTCAGTGCGCCCTCGGAGAAAAGCCCCAATCACTCCCATCTCCCTGGCCTCTGCTGTGTGCTGAGCTCACCCAACCTGTGACTGAGCGTCTCTGTCTCTGGCACAGTGCCCCGCCTGGAGTCTCCAAGCCAACTTTTAAAAGTCCTGATTTTGTGCTCCATTGCTCCACCGCTTGCCGGGAGCCGGCCCCTCCCCCGCAGTCTATCGTCCCGTAGCTTCAGATTCACTTCTCTGCCAGTCCTACCTTTCAGAAAGTGGTCAATTTTCTGTTTCTAGAATTGCTGTTCTTCTTCTCTTCAATCTCCTGTTGGATTTGTAGGTGTTCGCAATGGTTTGATAAGCTATCTAGCTGATCTCCTGCTACCTGATGTCGTCTCAGCCTGCTACTCCTCCACCCTGGAAGAGTGTTTTTAAATTAAGTGGTGTAAGTCATGAGATCTCCTGCAAAATAACTTTCCTTTTCATTTCATGGTTTATTATTAGCCTAGTCTTGTGTTCATGAAACTTTCTATGATTCAAATATTTGAAGGTAAATTTTTGAAAAGACACGAATATATGCAGTTGCTTCTAAAATATTTAAAATGTATGTAAAAACAAAGGTTTTAATTTAATTTCAGTATAATTTTTAATATATTAAAATAACAGAACACCTTTTAAATTTGGAGCCCATTAATTTTAATTGCATGGATATTTCATCCAGGTTGAGTTGGAGTTTGCCTTTGCATGATCCTAAATAAATAATTAAATAAATAAGGCAACAGAAAATGCTGGTAGAATCTTTTTAAGAGCATTAAGGATTTTATAATACATTTTTTATATTAGTAAATGAACAATAATACAATTATTCCATGCAGAGTTGTAGAAACCCCAAATTTGTGGGCATTTAGTTTAATTGTTTACATGAATAAAATAGAAGTGTAATTCTTTAAAACATAATTTATAATTAGATTGATGTTACAAATTACTCTGTTAGCCATCATGCATAAATCCTTTTAAGACAACTTTTCAATGAGAAGGCATATCTTTTATTCATATTCCTATTTAGAAATTATCCTGGAGGGACACTTGGGTGGCTCAGTTTGGCTCAGGTCATGATCCCAGGGTCCTGGTGATGAGGGACCAGAAGGCTGGCTGAGGACAGAGCAAAAGCTGACACCCTGAAACCTTCCCCCATCCCCACTGCTGGGTAGGACATATGTGACATTCTTTAGAATCTCCCACCTATCTTAATGTTAATAACTTGTTAGGAAGGGAAAAATGACCTTGACAATGGCAAGGCCTCTGGTTTCCGGTATCTTGTAGGTCCTCTTCAGCATACAAAAGTTGTATTGAAACCTCCCTTTTCCTTACCTCCCCCAACCTCATCATACAGAACCTACCACCCCTCACAACCCCAGGGCAGCAGCTCTTTCTGCCCACCAGTCCTGTCCCTGTGCTTTAATAAACCACTATTTTGCACCAAAGATGTCTCAAGAATTCTTTCTTGGTTACCGGCTCTGGAATCCACCCCCACTGAACCTCACTTAATATTCTAAAGCTTCATCACTGGGATGGAGTATTGTATAGGGCTCCTTGCTCAGCAGAAAGCTTGCTTCTCCTTTGCCTACTGCTTCTCCTGTTGCGCTCTCTCTCTTGCTCTCTCTTGTTTGACAAATAAGCAAATAAAATCTTTTTAAAAATTATCCTGAAAAAATGTGGTTTACTGATCTATTTCCTGAGAAATAACATCCTCTACCTCATCTTAGATCATCCTCATTTACCCCCTCCCTATCCTCATCCTGACAAAAGAAACATGTATAAGTCTCAAAAAGGACGAGCTTTAATTTAATGGGTGGAAAACAATTCATTATTGGTCACCTGGGTCGTTCAGTCAGTAAAGCATCTGCTTTTGGCTCAGATCATGATCTCAGCATCCTGGGATCGAGCCCCCTATCAAGCTCCCTGCTCAGGGGGGAGCCTGCTTCTCCCTCTCTCTCTTTGTGCTCTCTCCCCCTGCCTCTCTCTGTCAAATAAATAAATAAAATCTTTTTTAAAAAGATCATTGTTGTTTCTGGTCATTATTGCTTTCTGGTCAGGGTTATTCTTATTTGTTTCTTTCTCACTTCTTGTGGCATTTTACTCTCCTTTCTCCATTCTCTCGGTGGTGCCATCTTGATGAGTGACAGTCTTCCTGCATCCCCTTTAGCCAAGTGATAGGCACTGATTTGAAATAGGTGGGTCAGACTCTCCAGCTCTGGTGTCTGCACCCAGGGCACAGTGATGGAAGGACATCATTCGAACTGATTTTTCCCACCTAGAAGAATGCAGCCATTTGTTTCTGCTCTTGCTCCTGTCCCTTACAAGTCTTCGATTCTAAGCTTTATCACCATTCCGTGAATTACTCATACTTCCAGTAAGTTGCCTTTCTGCATAGTTAGCTGAAGTCAGTTACTGTTGCTCACAACCCATAACCCCCCACTCACCCCCACTCATGACTGTCTGTTTTGCTTCCCTTCCTATTTCTTCCCCTTTCAGCCTTCCTCTTCCATTCTTCCTATTCTCAGTTTTTCTTTCTCTTACTTGGAGGCTTTCAAACATGAATGAAAAATGGAAAAAGCTAATTCAAAGTAGAAAAACAAAAATGTTTTGAAAATATTTAGTTATGGGCGCCTAGGTGGCTCAGTGGGTTTAGGCCTCTACCTTCGGTTCGGGTCGTGGTCCCAGGGTGCTGGGATCGAGCCCCACATTGGGCTCTCTGCTTGGCAGGGAGCCTGCTTCCCTTCCTCTCTCTCTGCCTGCTTCTCTGTCTGCTTGTGATCTCTGTCAAATGAATAAATAAAATCTTTAAAAAAAAAGAAAACATTTAGTTATGACTGCTTTATTTGTCTTTTCAATTTAAAACTGAGTGTTCCTTGACCACATATTGTGGACAATTCTAGGTCTTATCTGAATATATACAAATACAATCATTGATAACAAAAAAATAATACACAAAGCAATGTTGATAGGGAAAAACCTGTACTCTAAGATGGCTGACCAAACCAGCAAGGGAATTCCAGTCCCTGTCTCAAAGCCCTTCCAGGTTCTTCTTTCCTACCCCATTTTCCACGTGCGCTCCAAAAGCACCAAGTGTGCGGAAGTAGAAGGATATTAATCCCCCTCCCTGCTTAGGCTCAGGCCTCAGACCTTTGGAGAACCATCTCATCTGAGCCCACCAGTGTTAAATAAACCTCTGATCCTCCAAAGTCTCCGAGTGCTGCTTGGTTCTTCCACCAGGATCCAGTCCGTGTTCTGCAACAATAGATCATTAGTTGATGAAAAAGTCATTTAATGTAAGAATATACATGCATATCCAAACACATTGTATTTTAGCTTAATAGTGTTGTACTCTCATTTTCTAGTCTTCTTATAAAGAACAAAGGTCTTGTGAATTTTGAATTTGGGTGTGCTAATTGGGCCTATTTTCTGCAAAATTATCATAAAACCTTAACTATGAATTTCAAGGTCCTTTTTAAAATTTTTTCAGGTGAAACTAGAACTTACCAGTGTTTACAAAGAGCAAACTTAATACAGAATTATACTTTGTTATTTTCTCCCAATAGGTTACAAATACCCCATCCACCTTTAATTCAATATAATCTTGAAAATCCCCCTCCCTGTGATATCTTTCCAATATGCTAAATTTATTTTCCACAGAAAATTTTTCTTTTCACATTTCAAGTTAAATGTTTAATTAAATTCTCTAACAATAACAAATACCTCTGGAATAAACAGCTTAAAGAACTTGCACAACTGACTCTTGCTAGCATACAATTCAAGTGGTGGGAACAGAAGTGGGTATGGCAGAAAATATCCTGTTTCCTGTGGGTATTTCACATGTGATGAGCAATGGTCGGCCTACTTACAGAGGTAACAGAGAGTCAGCTGAACCACAAGCTCATATAGTGGAAGTCAGTTTAGCAGTTATGGCCTTTTTAATGTATTACAGAAGTTAAAAGGGCACTGGCAAAAAATGACTATTTTCAGTTAAGATTGCTAACAGAGTCATTCTTTTCCAAGAAGAATGCTTAAAATGCCCTTCTGCTCCCACAGCATGCAGAAGAATTCTCCCTGATATATAGGTAAGAAAGAACACAGCCATAAGACAAAGACATTCAGGCTTGAGGGGAGGGGAAGGCATCACAGCAGTGAGCAACCACTTCTGGTACCCCAAATCTTCCAACTAGATTGATTTAGAATATACCAGAGACAAGAAATCAAGAGTCCTTGGAAATCAACTGTTACACGACTTACTTTAAGGAGGTATTACACAATTGTGATGATACCTGTGATACCAAAGAATGGAAAGAAACAGCAACAAATAAAAAGAACTGTACACCACAACCAAATGAGATTTATCTCAAGTATGTGAGGTTGGCTTAAAATCTGAAAGTCAATTAATGTAATATACCATATTAATAGAATAAAGAATAAAACTGTATTTGACAAAGTCCAACACTTACTCATGATATAAGCTCTTAACAAGGTGCACTGGGGGTGGGGTGGGGGGGCAGTGCTGAATCGGTTGAGCCCCTGACTCTTGGTTTTGGTTCAGGTCCTAGGGTGGAACCCTGTGTCCCACCCTGCACTCAGTAGGGAGTCAGCTTGTGGATTCTCTCTCTCCCTCTGCCCCTCCTCTTGCTCACTCTCTCACTCAAAAATAAATAAATAAATCTTTTTAAAAATTATTAACAAATGAAGAGAGAGCAGAAAGGATCTTCCTCCACCTAATAAAGGGCATCTGACTAATAAAACTCTTATCAGAAGAAAAATGCTCCATCTAAGACTGGAAATAAGGCAAAATGTCACCATTCCCATTTAACATTGAACTGGGTTCCAGCCATGACAATCACATTGATAGGGAAAAACTGTACTCTAAGATGGCCATCAAAAACCAGCAAGGGAATTCCAGTCCCTGTCTCAAAACCCTTCTGTGTTCTTTCCTACCCCATTTCCCACGTGCATGAAAACTACCAAGTATGCAGAAGTAGAAGGGTATAAATTCCCCTTGCTGCTTGTGCTTAGAGCTCAGACCTATGGAGAACAACCTTCTCTGAGCCCACCAGTGTTAAATAAACTTCCGATCCTCCAACGTCTCCGAGTGCCACTTGGTTCTTCCACCAGGATCCAGTCCAGTTTCTGTAACAACATGAGAAAACAAATTAAGGGTATTCATAAAATGAATAAGTAAAACTTTTTATTTGAGGATGACACCATCTTGAATGTAATATATGTATATTACATTGAATTCTACTTGTTTGGTATGTACATATATACCTTGAATTCTATTTGTTTGGTATAAATACAAATATAAGAAATTCACAAGTTAAAAGGTCAATTTACATAAATCGTGTTTTTATATACTGGTAGCAAATTTAAAAAAGTAAAATTAAGAAAACTACTTTGGCAGGAGAATCAAAAAGAATAAAATATTTAAAAATAAATCTAATAAGAAAGTATAACAGATATGCACCTAACTACAAAACATTACTAAAAGAATTTTTAAAGATCTAAATTAAAAGAGATTTCATGCTCACAGACTGAATGATTTAATATTGTGAAAATTATAATTTTTCTCATACTAATCTATAGATTTGATGTAATCCTGAACAAAATTCCAGCAGGATTTTTTTGTATAAATTGATAAACTGATCCTAAAATATATATGGTAATATAAAGGTCCAAAAATAGAACTATTTTGTAAAAGAGGAAAATTTGGAAAAAATTGGGATTATGCTATATCAAAACTCATATAAGGCTAAAGTTATAAGACAGTGTTGTTAGGCATAACAATAGATCAGTGGAACAGAATTGAAAGTCCAGAAATAAGTCCTAATATTTATGATAAATTTACTTTTGATAAAGATGCCAACACAATTCAATGAGGGAAAGGATATTGTTTTCAACAATGCTGAGACAAGATATAAATATGTAAAAAAAAGAAAGAAACAAAAGAAAAAAGCATTTAAAATCTTATTTCACACAAACAAAAATTAACTCAAAAGAGCATAAATATAAATGTAAAAACTGAAGCTATATAACTGCTAGAAAAAATGAGACTTTCTATAAAAGAAAGATCTAGGCTTATTGTGGTGATCATTTTGCAATATATATAACTATCAAATCATGTTTATACCTGAAACTCATATGTTCTATGTCAATTATATCTCAATAAAAGAACAAAGAATAGTCTTTATGATATGAAGATTAGGTAAAAATTTCTTAGATATGACATAAAAATGTATTTAAAAGTTGATAAACTCAACTTTATCTAAATTAAAATCTTTTGCTATCCAAAAGACACTATTAAGAAACTGTTAAGCTATAGAAAATATCTAAAAATCATCTATCTCATAGGACTTGCATACAGAATATTCAAAGAACACTTACAACTCAATAATTATGAGATGAACAACCCAATTAAAAATGGACATCTTGTGAATGAATATTTCACACACAAAAAAGACATACCTAAAACTAAAAATATATTTTAAAAATTCAACATTATTAGTCCTTAGGGAAATGTAACTTAAAACCATAATGAGACACAATTTTACACAGACCAGCTATAATAAGAAAAGACAATAATGTGGTAGCAAGAATGTGGAGAAAGTGTAATCTTCAGACTTTGTTGGTGAGTACATAAAATGGTGTAGGCACTTTGGAAAACAATTTGACAGTCTCTTAAAAAGTTAAACACAGGGGGACAAGATGGCGGGGAACTAAGAGGAGGCGCTGTTTCAACCTGTCCCCTAAAGTGAGCTGATTACCTACCAAGGAACTCTGATCACCCATCAAATCAGCCTGAGATCAGAATTATACACGTCTGGATCTCTACAGGGGCAGAAGACACCAGTGGGCAGGTAAAGCAGAGTGGGAACATCGGACTAATATCGGAAGATAAACAAAAGGGGGAGGGAGCCACCAGAGGAGACCCACTGGAAAGTGATACCCCAATACGAGAGTCTCCTGTGTCTGGGGACCAGCATTAACTTGGAGTCTGATAGAAAGCTTTCAGAAAGAGCAAAGGATCACGGGGGGAAATTGTGGGAATTAGGGCGGTTAGGGACAGGGGCTTAAGTCCCCAGATGGAGGACAACCACCCCTGGCGCTGAGCCAGAGAGAGTGTGGCAGAGAAACCAGGTCTTGGTCCCTGAGCCTCGAGCGAGAGCACCTAAGGGCGTGGGAGCCCCCGCCAGCTGGCAGAAACAGCCTTTTTGCAGTCCCCACCCGTGAGCCCATGCTGTACTATCAGAGCCTGAGACACGCCCCACACTCTCCCGAGAGAGGTGCCCAGAAGCGCCAGCCTGGTGCTCTCGGACCTGGAAAGTCTGAGCACTCCCAGCGCTGGCCAGTGGGAAAATCTCAGAGTGCGATCGCTGCTTGGAACCTCTCTGGCAGTCTGGAGCTGCCCACACAGCTGCCGCTGCTGTGGGTTTGGGTACAAGCAGAAGTCCCTGTGTCCCCAGGGACCGCAACTTGGAACGTGCTCTGCCAGCGGCCAAGGGGGAAATTATGTGCTCTGCAGCACCCAGAGGGGAACAGACTGAGACTTCTCTCTGAGAGGGAGGTCTGGGTGCAGTTTGCTTTCCTCTAAACCTCCAAGAACCGTCAAGAGCTGTAAAGGGGAAAGAAAACAAACGAACAAACATAAAAACCTCCAGAGAACAAAAGCCTGAAAAACCGGTTTCCTCAGAGCCCACCCCCTTGAGGGAGCAGGAGGACTTAACTCAGGGAACATTGCCTGAAAACCCACGCAGCAGGCCCCTCCCCCAGAAACCCAACCAAAAAAAAAAATGACAAGAAAACAACCACCACTACTTCATAGATACAACTTTTATTTTTAATTCATTCCCACTATTCTGGTTCACTTTTTAATTTTTTAATTTTTTATATAGATATTTTTTAACCTATTTACCATCACAGTGAGATGTCCAGTACATCAAATTCCATAATAACCTTTTAACCTGAACTTTTTGATACATATACCCGTGTTTTTTTTTGCTTTTCTATTTTTTAAATTTTACTTTAGTTTAGTTCATTTTTTTCTTTATTTTTTAATATTCATATAGAGTTAAACTTCAAGGTAATCCCCTTTCACCAATCAATGCTACCTCTATAGGTTAACCAATTTTTAATCCCCCATTATCTTAAGAAAGTTGAGTCCTTTAACAAAGATATCAAGATACATCCAGGAAGATTCGGAATAACCTTCCTCACACACACTGAGAATTTATAACCACTCTCCCATCTTTTTCTTCCGCCAGTGTTTCTGTATATTTGTGTTTGTCCTGGTAGTATATAAATCTCATACTTGGGGTTCTTTTTGACTAGGTTCTTTTCTTGTTTGTTTGTTTGTTTGTTTGTTTTGCTTCTACATATATATGTATATATTTTTTTCTTCTCTTGTCATATGCTTTTATCAGTCTTTTTGTTTGTCTGCTTTTGCTTGTATACTTCACAAATCTTACCTTGGGGCCCATTTGGGCTGAGCCTTCTCTTTTATCTTTCTTTCTTTTTCCTGACTCACTCTCTCTCTCTCTTTTTTTTTCTTCTTTCTCTCTTTCTTTTTTTCTTTCATTTGGGTGGGGACTCCTGATTTCTCAGAAGCGTTCCAGGGTGCACCTTGATTGCACCCCGGTTGATACATCCAACTACATCCATTCAGCCATCTCTCACCAAAATGACTAGGAGGAGGAATGCCCAACAGAAGAAAAATTCAGAGGATTTGAATTGTTGCCTTCTGCAACAGAGCTAATGGCTATCGACATAGACAATATGTCAGAAAGGGAATTCAGGCTAACAATGATCCAGGCAATAGCTAGGTTGGAGAAAGCCATGGACGACCAAACAGAATTGATTAGGGCAGAATTGAAAGCCACCAGGGATGATGTTCACAATGTTAGGGCAGAACTGAAAGCCACCAGGGATGATGTTCACAAGGCTCTCAATGAGTTCCAATCTAATCTACATTCTCTAAAAGCTAGGGTAACTGAGACAGAAGATAGAATTAGTGATCTGGAGGACAAACAGATAGAGAGAAAGGATCAGGAGGAAGCCTGGAACAAACAGCTTAGAAGCCACGAAAACAGAAAACAGGGAAATAAATGATACCATGAAACGTTCCAATGTCAGAATTATTGGAATCCCTCAAGGGGAGGAGAAATAAAGAAGTCTAGAAGATATAGTGGAACAATTTCTCTATGAAAATTTTCCCAACCTCATGAATGGAACCATTGTTCATGTACTAGAGGCAGAACGCCCCCCACCACCAAGATTTTAGATTCTCAGAAGTCCTTGAGACACCTGATAGTAAGAATGAGGAATTATAATTCTAGAGAAACTCTCTTGAAAGCAGCTAGGACAAAGAAGCTCCTTACGTACAGAGGAAAGCCCATCAGAATAACGTCAGACCTGTCCACAGCAACCTGGCAAGCAAGAAAGGGCTGGCAAGATATATTCAGGGCACTAAATGAGAAAAACATGCAGCCAAGACTACTTTATCCAGCAAGACTGACATTCAAAATGGATGGAGAGATAGAGTTTCCAAGACCAGCAAGGCTTAAAAGAGTATGCGACCACCAGGCCGACACTGCAGGAAATATTAAGGGGGGCTCTATAAAAGAGGAAAAATCCTAAGAATATCATGGAACAGAAAAATAGAGACAATCTACAGAAAAAAAGACTTCAAAGGTAACACGATGTCAATAAAAACGTATCTATCAATAATGACTCTCAATGTGAATGGCCTAAATGCACCCATAAAATGACACAGGGTTGCAGATTGGATAAAATGACAGGACCCATCCATATGTTGTCTACAGGAGACCCATTTCGAACCTAAGGATACACCCAGATTGAAAGTGAAGGGATGGAGAAGCATCTTTCGCACCAATGGGCCTCAAAAGAAGGCCAGGGTAGCAATTCTCATATAGGATAAATTAGATTTTAAACTAAAGACTGTAGTCAGAGATACAGAAGGACACTACATCATTCTTAAAGGGACTATCCACCAAGATGATCTAACAATTGTAAATATCTATGCCCCCAATATGGGAGCAGCCAATTACATAAGAAAACTATTAATCAAGATAAAGAGTCATATTGATATGAATACATTGATAGTAGGAGAT